>APFE030624401.1:72928-86533 GCA_000404065.3 Pinus taeda
TGAATTCTGGAGCATGCAAAAACCCTAACTTCCTTGGACCATATCTCTGAAAATATAGTGAACCAAGCTCTGAATTTTTTACAAGATGTTCATAAATATTTAGAATCTACGTGGTCAAAATTTTAGCTTTTGAATGATTGCAAAAAATATTTATAGAGAAAATTCCAAGATCACTTGTTTGAAGCAGTAAAAACCTAGGATCGAGAGCTCTGATACCAAATGTTATGTAACCAGATCACAAAATAGAAGAAAAGATATATCAACAACTTGAAAAAAAACCTCTTTGAGGGGGAAACCTCCTTTTACATCACATAAATGAACAATTCTTGAATGATTTAAATGATAAGGCCTCCTTGGTATATATAAAAGTTTAAGAGGTTAGAATATAATCAGGGCCTACATAACAATAATAATGTAAGGGCACAAAAATAAAAATAGTGGGCTTCTATGGTGCACAACAATAACAATATTGGGGAACAAAAACAACAATATGGAGGCTACACTATTTTTATAGGGACATAACAAAGGTCTAAAAAAAAATAAAATGATTTTTTAAGGAAATTTGAAAGATTTTTTTTTTTTTTTTAAAGGGTCCCCATTTTATTATGATATTATATAAAATGGGGGGTTGTTGTTTGCCACAACACCTCATTATAACCAACCAAAATATTCTTAAAAAAATTCAAGTCCAAGAGATAAGTGTTGTTACACAAGAACCAACATTTACCAAACTAGTGGTTGCCACACAAGAACCAACCACAAGAAACTAAGTTTCCACTCAAATACCTTTTAGATAAGGAAGACCCCATCACTCAGTTCAAAAAAAAATTAGATGTTAGGTTGCGTGAGGACATGCAAAATATTATGTTGGGGGAGGGAATGTTGAGCCATGAAAATGATTCTCTATTTCACATACCTTTTACTGTATTTTCGTAACCTTTCCCTTGATTTTTATCATTTTCCACTCTTTTGTAACCTTAACTTTTTTCCAAATAAAAAAACGTAATTTCATTAGTAGTCATAATAAAATAGCATTCCATACATACACTGTATAAGTGCATTTCTCATATTTTGTTGTCGCCTTGTCTCAGATTGAGCTTTTCAATCCCATTCCAGCGAGAAACATAACAAAAAAGAAATTGTTTATCATAACCATACTTCAAAATATATCAAAATCATGTAAACAAATTTATGGTCCATGTACTACAACACGACATAAAAAACATATGTATATGTCTATATAGAAACTTGACCCTCTATCTAAGAGTCATTGCAAAAAGACAAACTGTCATAAGATCTATTGCTGCTATGACTACTTGCTACAGTGTAATGATATCCGATTTAACACACACACACACACACACACACACACACACACAACAACAATATAATATAATAATAAATAAAAAATCCAGCTTGTCATTTCTTGCATCATAGTGAAAGGCTCAAAATAAATGTGCCATATCAATGTAGGGGTGATGGTGGAACTCAAAATGTTCCTCTCCTTAGATCTTGTCACTTGCCAAGTCCCCATGTCCAGAAGAACGCTCTCCTTAGAAATCATGTATGCTTCTCTATTACATTTACTGAATATGTGCAAGCAAGAGAAGTGTGCAAATTCAAGACATAAGCATCTAACATTTGGTATCAGAGCTCTAGATCCTAGGTTTTTATTGCTTCAAACAAGTGATCTTGGAATTTTCTCTATAAATATTTTTTACAATGATTCAAAAGCTAAAATTTTGACCACATAGATTCTAAATCTTTATGAACATCTTCTAAAAAATTCAAAGCTTGGTTCACTATATTTTGAGAAATATGGTCCAAGGAAGTTAGGGTTTTTGCATGCTCCAGAATTCAGTTCCAAACAGGTGTTCTGAGCAAAATCATCATAAATTTCTCTTTGTGCATGAGATTTGAATTTCATAAAAAGTGAATGATATTTTACAAAAAAAAGTTCATGTATCAACTCAGGGTTGAAGGTTAATTCAGTGACATGTGGCATCACGTACAAGTTCGCTCTAAAAAACTAATCCATAATAAGGCCATCTTGGGAGAATTTTTATAACTTTACCCTGGTGAATCCAATCTTCATCTAACTAGTGAGGTTGGAAAGAAGACATATATAGCTACCACATAACATAATTTTATATGTTGGACAATTGAAATCACAAAGATAAAATAGTTTCAATGTATCAACAAACTTAAAATCAAATTCTAAAAGGTGTGATTTTTTAAATTTGCATAATTTTTATTTGAAAAATTAGTTTGAAGTGATTCAAAGGGCATAATGAAGCATAGATATCATTAATTAGTTCCAAAATACGTCCCAAACAAAACAAAACAAAACAAAAAACTATACCCATCAAGCCTTCAAAAACCTCTACTATGATGCATGAAGAAGAAGAAATGAAACATGATATATTAAAATTGTGGGAACAATTTTCACTCCGACAAAGAGAATCAAAAAATGAATTGGGAGAAATGAACGTTAATATGGATGGTTTAGAAGAAAAAATAAAAGAGGATATAGAAGGTTTAAAAGAAAACATGGAAGGTTTCAAGGAAGGTTTGACAAAGTTGCTACAAGAAAGGTTTCCTAATGGTGACAAGGTAGTCCATGAAACCCATGATGAGAACAAAAGAAATGTGAATTATGATTTTAGAGACTCTAACTCAAGGCTAAAGACAAACCATATTCCAAGGATCTTGTAACATGGATACTATAGATGGAGCAGTTGTTTGATCTACATGATGTGCAACACACACAAAAGGTACACATTGCATATTCATATTTAGAATCCAACCAATTTGTATGGTATCAATGGCTTTTTTCTCATAAAGAAATTGTCACATGGACAATTTTTATGGAGGAAATTATAGCACATTATGAGGATACAAAGAGAAATACCTTCTTTAGCTAAATGATAAATCTCAAACAAAAGGGTTTAGTTGGGGATCACATTGAGGACTTCCAAAGAAAGAATATCAAGGCAATTGATATTATAGAGGATAATTTGATTGATGTCTTCATATGGACTTTAAAGGATAACATCCAAAATAACGTTTGACTTTGGGAACCTAATTCATTGGAGAATGCATTCAGGGTGGCAAGAAAAGTTGAAAGAAAAATTGTGGCAACAAGGAGGTCTACCACTCACAACTAAAAAGATTGAAAGGTTGTCACTCCTAGCTTCCCATAACCTACAATATTGACACCACAACAACTGGAGGAAAAAATAGCAAAAGGGATTTGTTACAGTTGTGATAACAAATAAATTAAAGGTTATAAATTTGTTGAGAAGAAATTATTTTACATAGATTGTGAATACGAGGAAGAAAAAGAATAACAAACATCAAAAGAAGAGGATATACACTAGGAACAAACCCTAGAGAAAGAAGAAAATAATCCAACCATATCTTGTAATGCATTGGTAGGAATTACCACTCCTCAAACTCTCAAGATAGAAGGATACATCAAGATGAAAAAGGTAATAATGTTGATTGATTCGGTTAGTACCCATAATTTTATTCATTGTAAGATATCCAAGGAATTGAATTGATTTCTATATCCAACACTAGAGTTTCAAGTGATGGTTTCAAAAGGAGGAACTATAAATTTCTCAGAGAAGTGCCATAATATCAAGCTAACCATGGGGAAATATGTATTTAATAGTCCAATTCTTTCTATTCCAATGGCTATTTATAATGTTGTATTAGGAGTCCAATGGTTAAAATATTTAGGGACAACAAATTTTAATTTTCAAGAACTTTTCTTGAATTTTTTTTGGGAAGTAAAGGAAATTGAATTAAGGGGTATCACTGGGAAACTGGGAAGACAATTAGCTCTAATGGCATGACAAATATTTTGAGTAAATAACAACGAGGAGTAATATCACAATTATTCTCACTAGATGTTCAAACATTGAAATCATCCATTTCTCTAGATCTCCAAAGAGTCGTGGAAAATCATTCCAAGGTATTTGAGACTCCCAAAGGTCTCCCACATATTCGTGATCATGATCATGCTATTCACTTGACTCCAGGAAATGTTCCTCCAAACATCACACCTAACAAATGTCCTTATGCCCAAAAGAGTGAAATTGAACGTATGGTTGCAGAAATTCCAGAGACAAGTATAATTCAACCTAGCCAAAGTTCTTTCTCTTCTCTAGTAATATTGGTGCATAACAAGGATGGATCATCACATATGTGTCCAGATTATAAAGAGCTCAATAAGCTCACTATTAAATATAAATTTCCCATTCTTGTCATTGATGACATGTTGGATGAATTACATGGAGCAATTTACTTCAACAAGCTAGATATTCATTTTGGATATCATCAAATTAGAATGAAAATAGAAGACATTCCAAAATAACACTCAAAATTCATGAAAATAATTATGAATTTTTGGTCATGCCTTTTGGTCTTACTAATGCACCTTCCACATTTCAAGGTTTGATGAATTTCACTTTCAAACCCTTTCATAGAAAAATTGTGTTAGTATTTTTTAATGATATACTAATCTACAACGAGTCTTTGAAAGATCATGTTCAACATGTTGATAGGGTGCTTAAACTATTGGAGGAGAAACATTTGTATGCAAAACCCTCCAAATGTTTATTTCGGGTATAGAAGGTGGAATATTTGGGTCAAATTGTATCCCATGAGGGTGTTAAGGTAGACCATAACAAAATTAAAGCCATTAAGGAATGGAAAATCCCCACAACCTTAAATCATCTTTGAGGATTTCTTGGGTTGACAGGGTATTATCACAAGTTTTTTTAAAATTATGGGAAAATAACAACACCTCTAACAAAATTACTGAAGAAAGATGCATTTTTTTGGACTTCAGAAGAAACTAGGGCCTTTGAACATCTTAAATAGGAAATGTTCCAAGCTCTGGTCTTAGCTACACCAGACTTCACAAAAATCTTTATTATGGAATGTGATGCCTCAGGAAATGGAATTGATGTTGTTTTAATGGAAGAAGGAAGACCCATTTCTTTTGAAATTCATCCAATCAATGGAAAGCATTTACACAAACCTATTTATGAGAAGGAAATATTGGAAATATTACAAGCCCTAAAGCTATGGTGTCCTTACCTAGTGGGAAGACACTTCAAGGTAAAAATAGATCATGATAGCCTTAAATAGTTTTTGGAACAAATATTATCTTCAAAAGAGTAGCAAAAATGGGTCACAAAGATGTTGGGCTATGAATTTGAAATCATCTACAAAAAAAGGGAAGCAAAATGTTGTTCTTTTTAGTTTTTGTAGCATCGGATGTGTTCTAGCCTTGAAATTTTATGGAGAGGCTAAAATGCATGATATATCCAAAACCCATAAATCATTTCTGGAAATTCCGCCTAAAAATGACTTAATATATTATTAACCAGGTTTTAAATATTTCCTAACTCTAAACTTATGGAATATGGTTAATTGATCATTATTAATTAAGCCAAGGTGAGAATAAACTAGAAACATACATGGATTGATCCAAAAATGATCCTAGCCTTCAATTGTGTTTTAATCTTAGCCATTTGTTCTCCAACAAAGGACTATAAGAGGAGCTCTATGAGGTGATGGAGAGACACTTTTTAACAATTCAATTTCTTGGCAAATCGATTTCCAAAGTAGCACCAGTCAATTGTCAGAGAGAAATAGAGATCAAAGCAGTGATAGAGGGATAGAGATAGTGATGTTGGAGGAGGCATTCTAGATCCAGTGAGTGCATTTACAAAGAGGCATAAGAGTCACAGAGAGGTTGACATTGGGGCAACGAAGCAACCTTTAGAGGCAAGATCCATTTGCTAAGAGGGATAGACATCTTCAGTTCTAGAGGTCAAGAAGGAGTCCCAGAGTGTCGGAGAAGTGTATTTCCATCCAGCAGAAGGAAAAAATTCATCAGAGACCAATCAGAGGTTAGACGTCTAGTAGCCTGCACAAAGGCTGATGCAAAGGCTCAGATGGTTGGGTTTCTAAAAGCAAGTTGTGCCGAGAGATTTCTTGTGGGGTGAGGAAAATTCCTCTCTATAGTTTTGCCAGATTTTTTCTCTGTAGGATTGCCATATTTTGGCATCCAGTTGTACTCAAAATTTCTCATTGTTGCATAATAATAAAACCCTCAGTTTTTGCACCATTTTTCCCAATTTGGGGTTTTCCGGGGACTTTTGTCCAAAAATAATTGTGTTAATTTTATGTGTGTGTGCTAGCATTTATTAGTTTCTAGTGCATTATTTTTCCACATTATTTTATTTGTGAAGGTTGTAATGTGTTTATTTCGATATTTGTCATAGCAAATAAATTTTTAAGTTAATTAACAAGTAGGAGAAATAATACTAGTTGCTGCAATAAGATTCTTGTTTTCAAAATTTTCACAGTTCTAGATGAACTCTCAAGAAGAGGTGAGGATGTCAAAGTATTTCTCTGTCATTTTTCTATTATCCAACTTGATTAGATAACTAAAACAAGAGATGAATGGAAGAATGATGGAAAGTTGTGGGCACACATTCAAAAGTTGTAGCAAGATGCCAGTACATATGATACATTTATTTGGAAAAATGATTCATTATGGTACAAATATTGCTTATAGATATGTAAGAACTTCCAACTCAAACAAATTATTCTTTTGGAATTGCACATCTCTCCTTTAGGAGGGTACTCAGGATTTTAAAAAACTTACCATAGGGTCAAGAAGGAATTTTTTTTGGGATGGCCTTAAATTTGATATTCAGAAGTTTGTGGCTGAATGTTTGGTTTTGAAACAAAATAAAATTAAGACAATTAAGACCCTAGGTATATTCCAACCATTATTCATTCCAAGTCAACATTGGGAGGAGGTCTCAATGTATTTTATCATAGGTTTACCCAAGTACGAAGGAAAGAGTGTCATCATGGTGGTAGTTGATAGACTTACCCAGTATGCACACTTTTGTGCACTATATCATCCTTTCAAATCCAATACAATAGCTATTGCATTTGTGGAAATATCTCAAAAGCTTCATGGAAACTGAAAGATTATTGTAAGTGCCAGAGATCCAATTTTCACTTGAACTTTTTTGACAGATTTATTTTCTTGTCTTGGTACTCATTTAGCTCATAGCTCATCTTATCATCCTCAATCTTATGGGAAAACTAAGATAGTGAAAAAATGTTTGGAAGGATATCTTTGTTGTTTTGTACTTGGTAAAAAAACACAATGAGTCAAGTGGATACCTCTAGTAGAATGGTGGTAGAACACTTCCTTCCATACCACATAAAAAATGACTCAATTTACGACACTTTATGGATATCATCCACCATCCATAGCATTGTCTTTAAGAGAAAAATCTAAGGTTGAAGCAATGGAATATCACATCGAGCATTGGCAACAATTTCTCCAACTCTTAAAGGATAGCCTATCTCTAGCGCATAACTAAATGAACAATAGGTAGATCAAAATCACACTGAAAGAAGTTTTGTCGTAGGTGATTGGGTATTTTTACAGCTACAACCATACAATCGAATGCCTCTTAAGCAAGCTAAAAAAGATAATAAATTATCTCCCAATTCTTATAGCCCTTACAAGGTGTTGTAAAAGATTGGTACTATGGAATACAAATTGGAGTTGCTTGCATCTTCCTGAGTACACCCAGTTTTCCATGTTTCATGCTTAAAGAAGGTTATAGGTGACAAGCTCCTAGTTCAAACAATATTTCTAGAAGTTGATGAGGAAGGAAAAATCATATTGGAGCCTGAAGCAATCATGAAAAAAATAACCTGACAGCTATAGAATTGATCAATTTTAGAGTATCTCATTAAGTGAAATAACTTACTTGCTAAATATTCCACATGGGAGGATGAGTATTTTATACAAAAGCATCCAGAACTACTCAAGCATTGAGGATCACAAATTTTTGAAGGAGAGGGGCATGTTTGGTCCCTATAATACTAGTGTAGCACCCATATTGTTATTGGTGTGCCCCATGTAGCCCCCATATTGTTATTGTTGTGCCCCATGTATCCCCCATATTTTTATTGTTGTGCCCCATAGAAGTCCAATATTCTTATTATTGTGCCCTTACATTATTATTATTATGTAGACGCTCATTACATTATGACCCTTTAGAATCCTATATATACCAAGGAGGTCTTGTCATTTGTATAATCTAAGATATGATCATTTATGTGATGTAAAAGGAGGTTTCCCCCTTGAATAGGATTATTTTAAAGTCTTTGATCTATCTTTTCTTCTTTTCTGTGATCTGGTTGCATAACAACATTTATTTATTTTAGGTTTACTTCAATGCTTTGTTTAATAAACCATATATTAAGGCTTTATAGCCTGGAACCACCACAACAGAGCTTTAATCGAGTAAATTGAAGTATTAGGCCATTTTATTATATTAAAGTTCTAAACTAATGTATTGGCACTCCTCGCTATAATGCTAGACACATATCTCAAAGGTCTCACCACATTTTGTTCCCTACTTGCGCCTTTTGAACACTTCGAGGATACACCATCTAGGATGACTTGGCATGTTATGTATACACTTTAGCCTATTTATTGGTTCTTAGTGCCACCTCCTTTACGTGTAATACTGACCCTTTTTACCTGAGGAATACATATTAATCACTTTTATGAAAGCGTCAGTGTACGAAAGCATCAAGACAACTCCTACCGTTTGACCCAACTTTTCCTTGTATTCCTACTTTATTATTGGACAAAGGGAATCCCCTATCCACGTATGCCTGCTCTTCATTACCCCACCCTTTTATAATGAGCTAACTTATTTTAATCCAATATTTACCTTCAGAGCTGACTCGATGAACCCATTCATTGCTCAAATGAATTCCCATTTGAACACGATGGCTCCCATTACACATTGGCCCCAATCCTAGTCATCCTGAGCATTCTCAATGATGCTTATTATGTTCCTCCCAGGATCTAACCTACGGGATGACGTAACCTCCCATGTCACCTATCAACTCATCCTTTCAATCAATAAAGCCATTCCAACTTTCATACTTAAAGCACCGTCACCCTAATACGGATAATTGAAAGTTGCACCTATAGTTAATTTTGTACTTATTGTTGTTTAATTTGATTTATTGTTGTATTATTGAATCTTTATGCTTCTGGTCAATGATTTAAATTATCTTTTTATGTGGTTATTTGTCATTCTTTAGCTGTGTTTGTATGGAAAAATACTCTAATTCTCACGTTTTCCTGTAATAGTTGATTACTGTAGCAAACTTTGTTCTAACTACAAGAATGGTGAAATGGAAGAAAAATAATCCTCCACAACAAGCCACTGGGATGTTTAAAGAAATAATTAATGAAAATCTGTCGGATACTTTTCTCTTCCCCAATACTATATGTATGAGGGACTTTATTCATTCATCATTGAATTCCATTTATGAAATGTTTGAGCATGAATTTCTAGAGGAAGATGGCAAGCCACCAACGGTAGAAACTATAGACTAGGGTGGCAACAAATTCTCTTAAACAATATTTAGGGACGCCTCTAAATCTCGCCTTCACAAAATTTCCATGCCTCCAAGGCTTATTCCTTATGTAAGCATGATATGCTGGGTAGTGGAGAATGTCAATATCAGTGAAAGGAAATTCATCACCCCATGGGGAATAACCATTGGTTATTTCAAGGCTAAACATATTCAAGGTATGTATCATTTTCCCAAGCTACAGATAGTGTACAACTCTCAATTTTTGGATAATTTTGTTAAAAAGGAATGTGAGGGTAAATGATAAGCACTTCCTAAATTGATAAAGGAAAAGAAAAGTGACCCAAATAAGTTTAAAGAGAAATCCTTTGGCCTATATTCTATCCACTCTTTCGCCTCTTCTTATTGTTTTGTTGTTGCCATGTTTTTCCAATTATTTGCCTTAAAAAATGTCTCACAATTTCTTGTAGACTTGGTCCCTATAATTGACAAATCCACTATTGGTTATGTTCTTAATTAGGCCCAAATCTTGTCTGATAACTTGTCTAAGAATATTCTCCATTTTCTCTTTAAATAGATGACCACTCACAACCCACCATTCTTCATGTCTGCTTATGTGATGGATGCCATTTTTTTCTTTGGACTTCCCATGCATGGGATGGAAATGGACACTTGCCAGCCCTCTTCCCATCCATGTTTATTATAGCATACTTTGGGAGGAAAACTACTTTTATTGTTTCTACCATATTTTTCACCTTGTGATGATTTATTTATAGAAAACCATTTTCAGTTCTAAGCTTCCAAGGATGTCTCCCATTGCCATGGATTATTTGACCATAATTGGGAATTATTATGTTGAGGAGTTTTTTATTTACAATAGGGTTTGAGGAAGAAATCGTTTCCAATATGTTTTACCCCTTTATGTCTCGAACAAGCTATTATCCAGACAAATTTCTTATCAAACTATCAGGACCGTTGTAACCCTTGAGCTCAAGAAAAATTCCAAGAAGATTTTTCCACCCTTCCCTCTATAATTTGGTTTATTCACTCTCCATATATCAACATTCTGAGAAGGAAATTTAGGCTATGCACAAATCGAAGCTTGATACTATTCGTTCTAAGCCTCATAACCCTTCTAAAGTAGTGGAAAATTTAGCTAAAGAGGCACATATTAAAATTTTTCCATGAAGTCAACAAGTATGATGATTTGTTTTACATATATTCTTCTTATATTTTAGTTTTCCATAAAATAGAGTGGTTATCTCTAGACGACTACCAGCATTTCCTTGTATTTAGAGACACCTAAAGGTAAAACCTGCCACTCCATTTACTCAACTTACCTTAAGTTGATGGTATCATTGAAAATAATGCTAGTTCTTCCACATAGGTTACACCTCAAATTACTACTCCCATTTCGATTTCTTTTGCAAATTCACAAGATCATACCTCTTTGGTCAATCCTTTGTCTAATTAAATTGCTAAATAATGGAAAACATTTATGGATATTACTTCAACATTGGTAGAATCGGGGAAAGAAACAACAACACTTGAATCAGATACAATTGATACTATTATGCAACAAACATTTATTGTTTTTCTAGAAACTTTAAAGTCTACCCTTGAACAGTCTGGTGTTATTCAGAAACACCTATCAGTACTCAGCTCAATGTCGAAATAATTATAGCACATCCAACCATGGAAATCCAATTGAATGTCGAGTAAATTCCACCTACTGAAGTATTCTATAGTCCTCAACATAAAACTATTTTAAAGAAAAACAGAAAAAATAAAAGGAAAGCTGTTGATACACAATTTTCTACAACAAGCACTACATGCAAGCTACTTCATTAGAAATGATTTGGAAAGATGCATCAACCGCTCCTCATGCAGAATTTGAGGAATTATCCCAATATCTAAGGGCCTATGCTTCAGCCAGTATAGATAAAGAAACTTGAGTTAAAGAATTTATAAAAGAAAAAGAGGAGAGAATTTAGGAATTAGAAGAAGAGGTCTCACAATTTTAGTCACATTTGCAAGCACATGTTGCCTTGGTAAAAAGTCAGCATGAATCTGAAATTAAGCAAAGGGATGATAAAATAAATGAATTGCAGCAGAAGATAGAACAAGTTGAAGAAAGTGCTTTTAACCTTTTAAATTCAAACATGAATCCAGTGAGCTAAACCTTCAAATTCAACATCAACAACAACTTATTTGTAGTAAGCTAGGTCTAATATAAGATCAAAAAAAGCTTTTTCATGCATTGGTTAATGAAATGGTTGATATTAAGATTCAATATGATGATGCCAAAAGTAATCATAGTGATCCCTTAGAATGCCGTGTAGATTCTAAGATATTTTATCCCAACTTGTCAAGGATAACCGATATGCAAAAAATCCATAGCTCTTCATTCATGGAAAGACAAAATACATTTGGTCAGGAGATTGGTTAATTATGCTCAAGAGCTTTCAA
The DNA here is from genome assembly GCA_000404065.3 of Pinus taeda. Taxonomy (NCBI): domain Eukaryota; kingdom Viridiplantae; phylum Streptophyta; class Pinopsida; order Pinales; family Pinaceae; genus Pinus; species Pinus taeda. The sequence goes on from APFE030624401.1 coordinate 84,848, forward strand.
GTTCAATCATTCAATCTATCACCCAATCACTCATGGAAGAAATTTTTTTATCAAGAGATGAAGAGGATGCTTTTCCAAGGGAAGTTGTATTAAAAAAAACGTGGTTGAGAAACAGGGGAAAATGCAATAAAAGAATCGAGTAGTTGGTAAAAGTGGATTTCAAATTGAATTGGGAATTTTTATTTAAACCACATGGTTACTTGTAAGTAGAAAAGGTTGTTATTGAACAAGCAACTCAACTGCTCCCACCTTTACAAGCTCATTTTTTCTCTTGAAAAATGAACATCAGACCTCATTCTCCTCTTGAGTTAACATCGCTTCCAGAAGTTCATTGTCAATGGCAAGTGCCTACTGGGTCCTCATCTACTGTAGCTCAATCGAATTGATCATCTACTTTTATTTTTTAACTAATAACTATTATATTCTTAGTTGTTTCACTTTGGTTGAGAGAATAGTGGAGGCTTAATTATTATCTCTATTATTTTGAAAAACTATTTAAGAACCTCCTAATATCAGGTTAAGGAGTTATGAACTTTTGCAAGAAACTCTTTGTTACACTTTTGTACACATTTATTTATTTAATATAAGTTGAACCATATTTTGATTAGTATATTTATGAAGAGAGCAGAAGTGGTACTTTTATCATTTTTTCCCCTTTGATCTATATCTGGAATCTGATCTTATGTTTTATTACTTGTGCTCATGATTATCGAATGAAATCTTATCAATTATAATGTATTTCTTTTGTTGATTAAAAGTATAAGTTTTACGAAAATTGTATGTAAACGTGCTTATAATTAATTAAGCTAACTATTTAATTGAATTAATTATCTTTTAATTTTTATAATTAACAATATAATTTGGAGATTTACATTTTCATGTTATTCATTACCATTCTCTTCACTACATTATATCGACACTCGAGTTATTAAGTGTGAATTAGTTTATATTATATTTTAGTTTATCTTTCTATCTATTATTTTATCAATCATTTCCAATCCCATCCCATTCTTTCTTTGAACCTTTCACCTTTCCTAAGTCTCCATCCGTTGGAGTAGCATTTCTACATGTAAATGGGCCCAATTCATAACCAGTCAGAACCCCTATTCCAAACATAAAAGAGTCTAATTTGAGACTCTGACTAGGTGGTTTGTTAAATGTTGACTTGTGCGATTTTGGCCATCAATATTTCAAAAAAACTATTAAAAATCAAATTAAAAAACTCACTTTAAAATATGGTTATTACCTTGTATGTATCAAGCTATTCTCTCAATGCTTGATCCTAGTCTCAGTCACACGACTACAATCCCTACTGCTAATCAACTCAAAGAGTTGTTTGTTCATTGTCTTCACATACTTTCTTATTGTGACCTCAAACTTGGGGATGACCACAAATCTTCCTCATCAAGAAAATCATCGCCATGGGGCTCAAACTACATATTTCAACAAAAGAAAAGTTATTATTTATATTATATATACAAATAATCAAAATTTCACATTCAATGTAAAGTGAAAATTTATTTGTTTAGTTTTGATTGTGCAGGTGCTTTTCCATGCGGATTGATGATCCAGGTGGATGTTGGTGGCCACCCACCTATCCCATTTGGACCCCCACAACTGTCTCTTTCAGTTTTTCAGTTTCCTTAATTATAGCACAGTTTACTATTTTTAGCAGTTTTTCGGGTC
>APFE030624401.1:106971-129471 GCA_000404065.3 Pinus taeda
TTGCTTCCTAAGGGGGGAGGAATGATCCAGGTGGATGTTGGTGGCCACCCACCTATCCCATTTGGACCCCCACAACTGTCTCTTTCAATTTTTCTGTTTCCTTAATTATAGCACAGTTTACTATTTTTAGCAGTTTTTCGGGTCCTAAACTTTCGAAGCCATTTTGAGGCCCTAAACGACGTTTTTTGGGAAATCTGAGGGCAACATGGGTCCATGGACCCATGTTGCACTTCCCAAAGTGGTAGTTCCCAGATATATCTTTCTAACGAGCTATCATACGCATCAAACGGAGATCATATGCCAAAGTTACAACCCCGGGAAATTGATGTACCAATTTACCCAAAATGGGGCCCACAATTTGGCGTTTCATCTTCTAGGGTTAGGTTTTGGAATATGAAGGGTTTTCCATTGTTTCTCAACAATAAATATGCCTTCGAGTCTCATTGTAACACAGTTCATAACAGTTCAGAGGCATGTAGCCGCACATCTCTTCTCAGAGATAAGCTACCATCGCCCTAGTTGGTTTATTTCCATTTCTGGATGTAAGCATACTTCGGTATTTTCCATTAATGAAATGAAGTATTATTTCCACTGCATCTTTGTGTATATGGTTATCTCTGTATTTTGTTGCGTACCTGTTTAAATCCGGATCAATTGACCTGCCGCATAATAATATAATTAGAGTAGTGAAATATCTTTAAAAAATGTTAAAGAATAGGTCTGAACATAAACTTTAATTGATCGACATATAAACACATACAAACATGATGAATAAAGGGCTAGTCCTATAGCATGCATGTGATTGATTATGGCATTTTTAAACCCAATTTTTTTATGGCAAAGGACATGCATAAATGGGACTATGAGACAAGAAAAATAGCACAAATTTGAGTTAATTTGAGCTTTTAGTAGTTAATTTCTCATCTTATGATGCTACTTCTTCCTATTGGTGCATGATTCTATTTTTAAACATAGCATATAAGAATCATTAATGGAGGTTACATACTACCCCCATAATGACAATGTATGTATCTACTAGATTCAAGTTTTAATTGATCAATCATTGTTCTCTTGCAGCTATCGATCTTATTGTGCATACGAATACACGTTTTCCTTCATGTACCTAAAATATGCAATTGGGTTGCTTATTTGTTGTCCCGGGTTTATAACCCTACAATATTCCGTGATGCTTTTGGCCTTTTGTCAATATAGATAAATGCTCCTTTATTTTATTGTTGTCTCTTAGTTGTATATAATTTGTGTCTATGGAATTATCTTCTAATCTTCTCACCCATATTTGATCTTTTTTGTTAGACATACTAGATCTTTGACCTTCATCTACTCTAGTTGAACTTCCCTTGCTTTATGAAGATAGATCTTAGGGGTAGCTATTTGGTTTTACTTGCAATCCATCCAATGTGTCCATGTTTAACATTGAGATGAAGTTAATAAAACAAGAAGAAATACCACTAAGATAAAAGAAAGGTTGTCAACTAAGATAAACAATTGATATGGAAAATAGTAATCAATATCCCATTTGTTGGAATTTGTAATTAGGTTTGGTCTTCATAATCCTTATTGATTTTATTATGCTAAAGCATGTTCATCATGATAGAAGAATTCATTTTTGAATCAAAATAAGAAGAAGAAATGATCATGTCCCATTTGGGAATTGAAAAGAAAAGGGAAAACAAAATTTTATATTATATTTGTATCTCCATGTTGGCCAAGTCGACCCTCCTAAATTCAAGTCAGCTTAGCCCCCTTATGGCACCCTTTCAGATCCATTAATGACTATATAAACAAGGAATTCATTCCTCCTCAAGGGGATTCACACACATAACATAAAATCCATTCATCTATGTAATCTATGAAGTATGTAAGTAAATAAGAATACGAAAGTGTAGAAGAACAAGGAGAGATTTTTATGACCTTGCTGAAGCTAGAAGAGAAGACCAAGTTTCTATGTTTTCTGTCTGTGGAATCCAAACTTACTTTAGTAACATATTTTTGTGGAATCTGAGCTCGATGTGGCTATCATAGCTACACACACTAATAGCCTTATTTATGTGACCAAGAATTTCAAATGTTTTGCAAGGAGAGGTTGTGCACTTTGCACTTCTAAATAGTAACAAATTTTAGGTTTTAATTAAGAAAATATTCATCCAATGTGAGAAATATTACATCAAAAGGATTTCTTTAGACATGGTCAACTACCACCTACTTGACCTTACTAGTCCCCCATTAATGTGATATTAACAAAAGTTCATAGGAAATTAAGGTCAAATTATATGATGCAATAGAAGCAGTTTCTCCTCTACAATTGGTGTATCCAACTGTAGAAAGGCTGCCAACTATTGAAAAAATTTGATATGAAAAATAGTAAGCAATGGCCTATTTGTTGGAATTTGTAACTAGGTTTGGTATTCATAATCTATAGAGATTTTATTATGCTAAAGCATGTTCATCATGCTAGAATAATTCATTTTTGAATAAAAAGAAAAAAAAATTATCATGCCCCATTTGGACATTGAAAATAACAAAGAAAATTGGTTTTTCATATTATATTTATATCTCCATGTTGGCAAATTCGACCCTCCTAAATTCAAGTTAGCTTAGCCCCCTTTTGGCACCCTTTCAACTCCATTGATGACTTATAAAGAAGGCACTCATTCCTCCTCAAGGGAATTCACACACATAACATAAAGGTCATTCATCTCTATAATCTACAAAGTACATAATGAAAGAAAAAGACAAAAGTATAAAAGAAAAATGAGAGATTTGTATGACCTTGCTGAAGCTAGAAGAGAAGGCCAAGTTTATGTGTTTTATGTCTATGGAATCCAAGCTTATTGCAGTAACATCTTTCTATGTTATGTAAGTTCATTGTGGCTATCAGAGCTATAAACACCAATAGCCTTATTTTATGTTAACAAGAATTTCAAATGTTATGCAAGGAAAGGTTGTGCACTTTGCACCATGAGATAGTAAAAACATCTAAGTTTTAATCAAGAAAGTATTCATCCCATATGAGAAATATTACATATCAAAGGGATTTCATTAGAGATGGTCAAATACCACCTTCTTGACTTTATTTTCCTCCCCTTAAAATTGATATTAACGAAAGTGAAAAGGAAATTAAGGTCAAACTATATGATACAATGGCAACAGTTTCTCCTCTACAATTGGTGTATCCGCCTTATACAAAAAGGTTTCCAATTAAGGGAAACAATTGATATGGAAAATAGTAGTAATGGCCCATTTGTTGGAATTTGTTGCTAGAAAAATTAATTTTTGAATCAAAAGATAATTCTTTTTATCGTGTCACATTTGGACATTAAAAAGAAATTTAAGGAAAATCAAAGTTTTATATTATATTTGTACCTCCATGTTGGCCAAGTCAACCCTCCTAAAGTCAATTCAACTCCATTGATGACTATATAAATAAGGCATACACTCCTCCTCAAGAGCATTCACACACATAACATAAAAGGCATATTCTCTGTAATATATGGAGAATATAAGAAAAGAAGAATATGAAAGTAAATAAGAACAAGGAGAGATATATATGAACTTGAAGAAGGTAGAAGAGAAGGCTAAGTTTCTATATTCTCTATCTGTGGAATCAAAGCTTACCATGATAACATCTTGTTGGGTTGTGTTATATTCTTTCCATGACTAGCCCACGTAGTTAACTGGGGGTTAGAGGGGGGCAGGTCATAGGGGTTTGAGGGGTACTCGTAACCCCACTTTATGGGGTCCGGGGTAGCGTCTCGTAAAATTTTGGTTTTGGACCCTATGTTAGGATGGGTGGACCCACCTATGGTTTTGTGCATGATTTTCACACATGTTTTTTTGACGCAATGGTTTTTGGTCCATGGTATTGGATGCTTCGGCATGTATAAATATGTATTATAACATTGAAAGGAATATAATGAAAAATCAAGCTGGTAGTCTCGGTTTTGGATCTAGGGGAAAATCTCTGTGTATATGTGTTTTATGTGTTATGCTCTCGCATTGTTTATTTTATGTGTTTTAAAATTCGTATGCAGGTAATTTCTGTACGGGGTTAAAACCTACACATATTTCTATGGAATCTAAGCTCACTGTGGCTATCAAAGCTACACACACCAATAACCTTATTTTATGTGACCAAGAATTTCAAATGGTATGCAAGGAGAGGTTGTGCACTTTGCACCACTAGTTGGTAACAAATTCTAAGTTTTAATCAAGAAACTAGTCATCTAATGTGAGTAATATTACATATCAAAAGGCTTTCTTTAGATATGTGTTGATATTGGTAGCTCAAGAGGTACTCCAAACCCTAGGGTACAAGGTTGTGGAGGAATGTTTTCCACATGGACCTTGTGGGCAAGTGTACCCAAGCATGGGGTTCTATACCCAAAGGAGTGGGCACAAAACCAAGATTAGTTTTGATATTTGGACAATGGTTGGAAGTAAAGAACCCTAAAAGGAGCCTAGATATCCTAAGGCACCTATGAAAGAATGAATCAAATAAGAGAAAATAATTTTATTTATATATGAGTGGGAAAACTTGGCATAAAAGTAAGGTCAACTTAATCTTAAGTGAGCCCTGTAAGGGTTAGATGTGCACCCAAGAAAATGTATAAATAATATACCTTAGAAATTCAATCTAATCATATCACAAGAGCACACATTGTTAGATGATTCATTTAATTTGGCTGCAAATCAAAAGAAGCTTAGTGAAGGTAAGAAGGACCTTGTCTTGGTTCATTTTTTAGACTGTCTAAGACGAGTTTGGTAGAGGAGCAAGGTTGAGTAATAAAGAAGAAAATCTTGGCATAAGATTGGGTTGGATTTTTCTTGGATTAGGTGCCAAGACTTTCTAAGTTAATTGTAGGGAGGGTCAAGCCCTAAAGTGGCTTGTTTGGGAACTTGAAAGTCTTTTTTTGGAGGAACAAATAACCAAGTAAATGATTGGGAGAAGCTCGAGCAATAAGGAAGGAAAGGAAGACTGATAAAGATGACTCAACACATATTTTTTAGAGTTTTTGAGGCCGGTATGAATGTATGGTCTAATTCCCTAACCAAGGCTGAAATACCTCAAACCTAGTGCATGCTCAAAGCCAATTAAAGTGGCAGTTGTGACGTCCTTTTCCTGAGGTATTTATCTTCCATATTTTGATGTTGTTGCTAGGCAATTGTCTAGTTTAGACAGATCTAAATTTGCATCTTAAAGAGAATTTTTGAGGATTGTCAGTAAGTGTCAAAATAAGCCCTAAGTGTAGGAATTAAGAAGGAATTCAAGTATATTAGGAGAGGTAGATTGGTGGAGCTCAAGGGTTTGTTCTTTGAAGGATAAAAGGCATCCAAGAAGTAGTTGAATCAATCCCTAGTTTGTTGTTGAAGAAGGAAATATTTAGTGAGAGGAAGGGAAACATTCATGCCCTAGACTTGTCTATGTTGTAGTAGCATAGAAAGGAAAAAGTGGGAAACCAAAGATTTGTTCATAAACAGACTTGTGAACAGCTAATTGGAGACCCCATGTATTGATGACTTGAAGGACAAAGGAGCAGCTAGAAGACAGTATTATTGGAGTCTTATTCACTGACCTAAAGGACTTGTGATCATTGATAGAGGTGGATTGGAAGAGTTTCATATTGGGAGTTGAAGGACTAGTAGGTAAGTTAAGGGTACATGGATTTGAAAGGAGATGAGGAGCACGCTACATCAATGAGTACGGACTTTGGTATATTTTTCAGGGTAGATTGGTTATCAAAGGACTAACACCAAACCCTACTTGTATTCTTGTATTAGTGATTGTATGAGGGCCATGATCCCTGGTAGGGGAGCCCTAGACAATTTTATTAAAGATTATTAATATAACGAAGTTGGGTTGAAAAGGTAAAAAGTTGTCTATTATGAACTATTTGATTTATTGTTGTGTTTATTTCGTTGTGAAAAGTAGTATTGTTGTGGCATTTGAGTTGGTTGTGTCACAGATTTTAAGACACAAACCTAGATTCTCTAGTGTTGTGAAAATTCAGCAAGATGGTCAATTACCACCTGCTTGACCTTATTAACCCCCCCAATGAAAGTGAATAAGAAATTAAGTTCAAATTATATGATGCAATAGAAGCAATTTCTCCTCTACAATTAGTCTATCCCCCTACAAATATTGTATATTTTTCGATGTAAAATTATGATAACAAAGCCTTATGACTAGTGGAAGAACTAAAGAATGAAAAGAACTAATTGATATAAAAATGGTGACTTAAGGGAAATGAATGATAATGGTGCACTAAAATCATAGATCCAATACACAATTATAATAGATAATCTTAATGATGTTGTGGACAAAATTTCAAGTAAGGTTTGATAACTAATTCTCTTGATACTTCAAGATGGAACAAGGGAATCTCTCATATTATTTCCTTCAAATATGGCTTGGACTTCCCCGACAATCAAGAACTTTTTGGTTATATGACTCTTTCTCACCTCTTTTCTCACCTGAATTAATTCTTGCTCTGCCACATTTCACCTTTCCATACTCTTGTCTCCCTCCTAGAGAATCATTATGATTCCTCCTGTGAATCTAAATTCCCTTCCTCATTCTCCCACCTACCACCATGGTTCACGAGAATGGACTTGTTAGGCATGGAAGTGGTGGAATTTTTCATGGGACCCCTCCTTGCATTGTCTATTTTGGCAAGCACTCATATCTCTTTGACCAAGATATCCCGGTGAGCATACAACACAATGTGGCTTCTATGGAAGCTAATGAACGAAGGAACCTTGGTGATGGGCATTGGACCCTCAAAAAATTACTGGACAAACATTTATGGAAGCAAAAACAAGCCAAGGAGGTATCCATGAGGAATTTTGCATAAGAAAATGCCTAGGTTAATAGTCTCTACCAATATCTGCATCGCCTAACCCACTACTTTGGCATCCCCTTCCCTCCTGTTGAGCTCTCGCCTTCCTCCTCTAGCTCCCAAGATGACATTGGCTCCCTCTCCATCTCACCTAGTTCTCCCTCCCCTTCCATATGAATTAATGATATGCAGTTGCATGGTCAAGTGAGCAGAGAGGTTAAGAAGGCACCAACATAGCAAACTTCACGTTCATATAGCTATCTTATTATTGAGGAGAAGTCAGAAGACATTGTAGAATGATTGTAGTCAAAAAATGCGTCGGATGGCACTGCACCCTCCAAAGGTGTGACAACCCCAATTGTTGGAACTCATGTATGCAATGTAGATATTCTTTTTTTTATAAATGGGCTAAGTAGTCCAACATATGTTCCAGAGACTAAGGAGGTATTGAATGGTATGATTTTCCTTAGAAAATCTAGTTTGTTGGGACAACCATTAAAGGATGGTTGTTGTTTTCTTTACTAGACTTTATCTTGAATTTAATGGAACTACAAAGAGGTACACAAGACCACACTCTCGTAGAGAAAATACAAGCAAAAGAGGACACAACAATAAAAGAAAGAGGGCAGCGCTATTGAAGAACCATGCCCAAAGCACAAAAGGGAGAGAGAGGGTTCTTGAACTACATTAATAAACTGGTGATATAAGAAAAATGGTGGTTGAGTTATCATTGGTTGATAATTCTATTGGAAGTGTCATTTTTAGAGGATACGTAAGAGAAAAACAACAAGTAGACAATAGACTTCAACATTCAGAGTTTGGAAGCAATAAAGAATTAACATTTGAAGACTGATAAAACAAGAATAAGGAAGTCAAACAACGATAGGAGAGAGGAGAAGGAAGGAAGAATACAAAGGAGATACTCTTGGTTAGTAAGAAGTCAGAAGAAACACTTCTAGTTTGGGAAGAAATTGCCTCTCGAGTCCCTAGGAGTTGGAGGGGGGAGATGGTGATTCTTAGAAAATATCAAAGTGCTAGGGCGGAGGAATTATTCCTAGGAAAATTCATTAAAGGATTTAGATGGATTTCTTACTATTTATTTTATTTTTTCTGGTTCAGGAGTCCACAGCCTTGGTGGAACCACATCGTTGAGTTTTAGAGGGTGGATATGGTGAGTCTCTTGATTCCCTGGGAATTGGTTGTTTTCAACTCAGCTAAAGGGTGGAGATGGTGAGTCTCTCGATTCCCTCAACATTGGTCATCGCAACTCAGCTGAAGGGTCGAGATGATGAGTCTCTTAATTCCTTATGCACTTATTGGTTGCAACTCAGTTGGAGGGTGGAAGTGGGAGATCTCTAGAGTCCCTGGAGCAACTACAGGCTACGGTTATCACTTGAGTAGAAGACCCCTCAGTCTCTAGAATCTGGCTCAGGGGTGCATTAGGGGAATTTTGAGGTCCAAAATGGACCTCTTAAGGAAATTATAAAATGATAATGGAAATAATAAAATAAGATTAGTTTACATCATCACATTTTAGAAGGAAAAAAGAAAAAAATATTTTTTCTACTTATATTTTCAACTTATTTCCCTAATGTTTTACTCAAATTTCAAGTGAAGGTACTCGTTGAATGCAAAATTTAATTCCTCATCCAAGGAGTACCCATGTTGCATACTTTAGATGGACCCTGCTACACGAAAAATGAGAAATACATGAAAAACGTGATTGCAATCACACTTTTTCATGTATTTCTCATTTGTCATGTTGCAGGGTACATCGAAATCACACAACATGGGTACTACTTAGATGAGGAATTAAATTTTTCATCCAACAAGTACTTTCACTTGAAATTTGAGTAAAATTTTAGGGAGATAAGTTGAAAATACAAGTTGAAAAAGTAGTTTTATTATTTTACTATTTTTTAATCTTTTTACTTTTTTACCCCAAAAATCGTGAATCATCCCCCATGCTTGACATCATCATCTTCAATCCTATTGGTTCTTATAAAGTTTATTTTGTTTGTACAATTTTCTTAGGAGGCCCATTTTAGACCTCAAAATTTCTCTAATGATAGCTGCAAGTTAGACATGGTTGCAGCTATCTACGGTTGGGTGGAGAGTCATAGTCCCATAAATAGTTTCCCAAAGATATATAAGATAAGTATCCATCTGTAATTTTCATGATAATGAATGTATGTCACATTTGGCATCACTAATACATGAGACATGGTTGTGTTAATAGTATTTTACAAGGTTGGCTAACATGTTGTGTGATTAATTAAGGCGATGTAATAACATGTAACAATGTTGTGATATGTTTAATACATAAGCCTTTTCTTGTAGTGGCATGATAAATATTTAATCGTAAGCCCTTACTATTGCTATTTGTGCTTGCACTATGGGATGTGAGGATTTCCTCCTCTTTATCTTTGTTGATCCATTATTTGGTATGAATGTTTCTTCCAACCATCAGAATGCATACCCTAGTGTTGGGTATATGCACTCATTTTGTTAAGGTCTTGAACCAACAACCATATGCTATGTGGTGTGGAGCATGGTCATGTGAATCAGTCGATGTGGTTGTATACCTTATGCTCCTGGTAATTTTGTACCTATATATGAATGCATTGAGGACCAGATCTTGTAAGGCTAGGAATCCTAGTATGCATGTTATTTTGGTGTTGGAACATTGTGGTGATCCTTTCTTGTACAACTAAGTATAGCCTTGGTGCTCAATTTGGCTAGTTCCTTTCCTAAGGGTGATTATTTATGTGTCCTTGCTAGTAGCCAAGTTGCCTAAAAACCTTTTGCAAGTGTTGCATATTTTTTCTTCATGCTAGTAATTCTTGCATAGGTGCATATAACCACTTGAAGGGTTGAAATATGCCTTGGGCTACACCTTGGGGTGTGCTGGGAGGTTTGGAGTCCATTCCAAACTCACCAAGTCGGTGCAAAAGGGTGTATAACTACCATCAATGTAGCTCACGCTTGGAATTATTTTCCACAACAAGGAGATGGTTGTAGGTGTATGGAATTGTTAACCATGTAACATATGTGACTCTAGCTTATAGTCAAAATTGAAAAGGGATCCTCCTCATTTTCCATGGAATACCAGTCTTCCTACTTCCCTTCTCAGCACCATATGATCTTGGTTGTTTCTAATAGCTTATGGCACCTATTAGTTTTGTAATAGAGGCCTTTAGACCTTTGAGAAACGATAGATTAGTTCCTCATGGGATGTAGAAGGCCTAGGGAACCATATGCTTCTGAGAGCCTGAATGGGAGAAAACCTACTTTTTAACACTTATCAGAGTCCCTTTGAGACCAGACGAGGAAATATTTGGGTAATCTCATGAGGGATAGCACATCTGTGTGCTTCATAACGCCCCAAGGGAAAGAGTCAAACTATGGCATGGATCCAAGTTCTCATAGAACCACTATAGTCAAGTTATGGCCTCATAAAAAAAGGGTTAATGCGACTTATACAACTCATGTCTTGGGTAGAACTACCTTGACCTTGAATAGGGATACTTATGTGTGTGTGCAAGAAGTTCCCTTACTTGATTGTGGCCTAAACTTATCTCATTACATTGGGAGAGAAAGTTTGGGATTATACCATATAAGGAGCCTTATCATTAACTAAACTCCTTCCTTTCTGCCCTCATGACGAGATGTGTGATCAAGAGCAAGTGCCCTTGTGACAAGTGACTATGATCAAGCACGAAAAAGGCTTATTAATAGCCATGAGGAAGCTTGGAATAATGTAAGCCTAGAATTTATGACCCAAGAGTTAATGAAGGTCACGTAAAAGGAACACGTTGATGAGGATTGGGCTAATGTGGCAACTCCGGTAACATGGAATAAACTTGTATGAGTTGGAAGTCATGCATTGGCTGACTGGGAAACTAACTTTTCACATGAAGAGGGATTATTGTAATGTTGCAAAGTGGTAAATGGGACCTATTTGACTAGAAAGTGTGGAAGTTGACGGGGAAATGCCTACCCCAAATTTTGTCTCCAAGAAATAATAAGGCCTAGTATCCACAGGAGAATTGGGATGAATCAACGTTGAGTCAACATGGTAGAAGAAAGGCCATCATATTGTTAAGTGGGAGTGAAATTCTATAGACCAATTGGAAACACAAACAATGTGGTGGGTGGACCTGCTAGGATACATAATCTTGAAGGATATTCCGTGAGAGTACAAGGTGGGATGCACCTTAAAGAGACGCAAGATGACATAAGCTTGGGTTGTGGTGGCATACATGTGAGCCTTATAGTTTAATCATTGGTGAAAAGGGTGGACCAACCTTCCTAGTTACCCAGAAGGTTGACCCCTAAGTAAATTGTGAAGGTTGAAGGCGAGAAGGGTGATGAGATAGGTATTTCAACAAGAATGCTGCAACTCCCAAGGCTACGAACTTTACTTATCAACTCGGGGTTCGTACAAAATTCAAGGTGACAGTGCTATATGCACAAGTAAAAGTGAAGGTACTATCTGTTGTCATTGCTCATCTGGAAAGAGACCCCAGGGGTTCTAAGCCACACTTCTATAGGGCCAGAAGAAGTTTAACCCTTTGATGGAAGAAGAGAAAATCTGTCCTACGGGAGAGCTACTTCTACTGTAGTATTGAAGAAAACAACATGAAATGCTAAACCATACCATAACCTAACTAATGATAGAAACAACTATGCTAAGTAGAATTTCTACATTAACACTAATATAATGTTGATATCTAAGTTGCAGAAGTAAATAAAAACATTAAACTAGATTAAGGTGTAGCAAAGAAACTTAGGCTAAATCAGGTTTCAAGTTGAAAAAGCAATTGGAGTTCGAAATCAATGGAAAGCGGACATAAAGACATAGTAGCGCATAGGCACTATTGGATCTATCAATGAACAAAAGATGGATGGTGGAGATCTTATCACAGGGCTTAAGTGAATAAATGGATGAACGAGGTTGATGAATAGGATGAATGGCAGAGATTGTATCATGAGGAGTTAAGTGAGTGGATGGATGAATCAAGGTAACAAAGGAGATGAATGGCCGAGATATAATTGTAGGGATGAAATCAAGACATGGACGTACAAGGTTAACAGGAGCAATGAACGGCTGAGATCTAATAGCGCAGGTGAAGTCAAGAGATGGACAGATGAGGTTAACAGGAGCGAGGAACGGCTAAGATCTGAACGGGCGGCTGAAGTCAAGAGATGGATGGTGGAGATCATATCGTGGGAAATAAAAACGTGTGCAATGATGGAGTAGGTTTCTAAGGTGATAAGTAGTTTCTTGTGTGCCCTTCAGTCTGTAAGCAGTATATTGAAATTTCACACGATTAGCCTTACTGCGCTACATGTAGCATGAGAAAACCACTTTTTCGTGTGCTCTCGAGCAAATAAAATTCATTCACTAATCCGCACGAGACTGCGCGATGGCCATTGGATCAGGTGGGGTTGATCAACGGTGGAGCTCAGCTAAGCTAGTTGGTGATCGGGTGAAGCAACAGCCATTGGATCAGGCAAGGTAGATCGACAGTGGGGGTTTAAATTGCCTAAAGGTGCAGAGGTGATGTGATAGCCATCAGACCAGACAAGGAAGATTGACGGTGGGGACTTAAAAATGATAAAGTGAGTGGAAGACTTCATGTGAGGTAGCAGTTATAGAAAATAATGAATCGGATAGTGATTGTGAAGGTTTTTTTGTGATCAAACGACAAGGAAGTGATGCATGAGGAACATGTTGAAGGCGGATTTAAACGAAAACGATATAGAAAACAAGTGTGGGTGAACAAATAACTGCATCAAACGACAAACTCCATAGCTCATGCGAGAACCAGAAACCTATGTTTTTGGGGTTGCTGAAGGTTCCCTTCCTCAACTCATGGTCCCAGAGGGAGGAGATGAGGCTGAGACACCTGCGCAAAACTTGACAGTGATATTTTTCCTCTAGCTAACTTGCTAATTAAAAAAACACAAATGGAAGTAAACTACAACAAATGTAGCTACTAAAGCAAATGAACAGGAAAGCCATGAATAATCTATGATATGTTGTTGTAATGAAAGTGCAACTACTTAAGCAAATAAATGGTGAAACCCGTAAGGCTACTTAAGAAAATGAACAGAAAACCATGAAACTACCTAAGTATATAAATAGAGCAGAACTCTATGCTAGCATACATGTATAGTAATTAGGAGTTTTGGTTGCTTGGGTCGGGCCCTAACCCAAGAGCTTCAGCCCTCAGAGTTAACTCAGAGCTAGCTTAAACATAACTCATTCTTATTATAAAAACCATGGATTATAGAGAAAACTGTCACAAGTCTTTGCAGCTCAGAAAATAAAACAGAGTTTTACAATAGAAGTTTGAATCCTACTGAGGTCCTAAGCCTCTCTATTTATACATCTGAAGTCTCTAACGACTTCCTTCCCATTAGGGAGGCTTGGCCTCTAACTCAAAAAAAATTGGTTTGTGTCACTTTCACTTGCTCGGTTGTCTTTTAGTCTTCAAAGTGATGGTTGTGTGCACTCTGAGGTGGAATATTTGAATGGAGGGATAGTAAATGAGGAGGATTTACCTCCTATAGTTACTCTCCCTTGTCCCATTTGATTCTTTACCAAGGTCTTTGCCATAGTTCTTTGCTTTTATCCTTTCTACCTACATTTTTCCTTGTTTTTATCCTTTATTGCTGCATTACATGCACATTAGACCACAAAGACAAATATCCAACTCTAACTCATTTCATAAACAAAATATAATAAAAAGTATGCAATAAGTTGTGAGAATAGTTGGTTTGACTAATTTAGGAGGTGAATTAAAGCCAATTAAGGCCCATATAATTGCTCAATGATGAGGCTCATCATCACCCCCCTACTGAAAATGTTGCTCATCCTCTGAGAAACTTAGTCAATGTCCATGTCGTTCATGGCTCTAGTATCCTCTCTAACATCCCATGCTTCTATTGTGGTCTCTTCTTCTTATTCATAGAATCTTGCTTTCTTTTCTACTTCCTCCCACTGCCTCTTTTCCTCTTCTTCTTTTCTCCCTTCTAGCATCCCTAGGAGTAGTGGTGGGCTGAGTTTTAGGCCTATCCAATTGAACTTCAACCTTTACATTGATTGCTCATACATAAGTGTCATGTTGAGTGCTTTTCTCAACCTTTGAGGGGAGTGATATTCTTTGATCTTCAAGCTATGTAGCAGTGTGTTCCATCTCCTTTATCAGGCATGTATATTATAAACTTAGTAGCCTAAACATATCCTTAAAATGTGAAATTCGTTTCTCTTGGGCAACAAGATATTTAAGTGCCAGATGAGGGTCATGGTTTCTGATTAGGGCCATGGGATTTGATTGTTCAGTTCTGATAAAAATAGGTTTATTTTTCTCTCTAGCCAATATTCTTTTCATCTCTACAGCCCTTGACTTCTCATGGTCCATCGATGATGCCAAATCCATTAATTGTAGATCTCCTAGCTCTGCATTAGGTTCCCAAATATTCATATCTATGAGGGCCATGTTATGCAAGTAAAACTCAAATTTTGGCCCCATCCTTTAGTGCACTTTGGTCACAAAGAGAGATAAATTGTCTACAGTCCTAAACTAGCACATTGCTCCTTTGTGCTAGTTTTTTGATCTGAAATTGTAGCCATTGTTCTCTGAGTTAAAGAGTATAGTATTTAGCTGACATCTTACATTGGATGGCCTCCAAGGAGAGGCTGGCCATATATGCTAGTTGGTCTTTCTTTTCCTGAAGTTTTCCTCTCTGTTTTTCTTATATTCTTCCTTCTGTTGTTCTTCCGTATCTCCATCAGTTTCTTCCTTTATTTCCTCATCTTGTTTCAGCATCATCCTCCTTGTCTTCTTTCAGCATGTTCCTCTATATTAGTTCCTTCTTTCATCTGGTAAGTTTTTGAAGATTGGCCATGTTATGGGGATCCTGAGGCTTTGGAGGTCATCCTTAATGAGAGCCCTGATCAATCCATGGTGAACTACTTGCTGGGAATTTCCTTCCTTTACTTTTCTGATCGAGTTTATCAGTGATTGCATCAAGAAATAGGGTATGCTGAGTCTTTAGTGAACTGGTGTTTCTACCACAAATCTTAATTCTTGAAGCATTCTCAAATGGTTGCCATAACAATACCGTATCTATGGACTCTTGCATTCTCTTTTGACTTATTAAAGAAATTTCCTTTTTCCACCTTTTCACTTATAAACTAACTACCTCTTAACCTTTACAACTTTTGACCAAATGATGCATATGAGTGAGTGAGTGGGATACTTACCTATGGTCTTGATGCCATGCTGCAGTTGTCAAAGATTAGAGGTGCTTCTGATGGTCATTCTTTTTCATCCTCTACTACTTGTTCATGGTTTCTTAGGTTTTGGAGGTGTCTGTGACTGGAGATCTGATGTTGCTACTGCTGTGGAGCTCCTAGATTACCACTTGGCAATGTTTGGTGTCTCCCTTAGAATTTCTTGATCATGTTGTTAGCTAGTGCTGTGAGTATGTTGTAATGAATGGACAGAGGGAGTAGGAGTGTATGTGGATGCAGGGATGATGGTAATGGTTGAGGTGATTCTATAGAAAACACAATCTTCACATGAATTGAAGAAATGAAGTGAAAAACAATGGGTTCGATGGAGGGATGCATGGTAAGGAGTGGAGGAGATGAATATATGTGAGGTAGGGTTCCCTTTGGATCTTTTCTTTGCTCCTTACTTGTCTTTCTCACCCACTTGCAAATAACAATTATGTTTTTTCTTTTATTTATTATATATATATATATATATATATTTTAAAATACTCAGGCCACTCAAAGAGGTTTTCACCCAAGGATCTTCTTCTTTCTTCATTTTTTCTCATCCTTGGGCCACCTCACAAGGTTTTCAACCCAAAGATGGGACTCAGATGCCTCATGGAAGTTTTCACCTAAATCCTTATTCTTTTTTTCTTTTTCAGTGTCTTGATGAGGGAGGAGCTGGAACTTGCTCCACCATCATAATTGTCTTATTGATATTGTCTATGAACTCTTGTTTTGATAAAGGCCTCTTGTACATTTTCAATCAGTGTCCATTAACTAGTAATGGAATGGCTTCTTCATCAATAGTTTTGATTTGCACTGAACCATTGTCATGGCATCTTTCCGCCACATAAGGTCTGAGCCATCTTTTCCTTAGCTTTCCCTTGAAGTATTTATACCTTGAATCATATAACAATGCCTAGTATCCTTCTTGAAATTGCTTCTCCTTGATGTGCTTGTCATGCCAGATCTTCCTCGGAAGCTGAACTATCTCTGTATGTAGGAGGGCCTACATTTTGAATTCATCCAAGCCATTCAAATGTAACAACCTTTCTTTCTATGCATCAATGAGATCCAAATCTAGTTGTTCTTCCATCCTCAATGTGTTATATTCAAACTCAATGGACAGAAAAGCCTTTTTCCCATAGACCAACTCATAGGGTGTAAATCTAGTGGTGGTCTTCCATGTTGTATTATAGGCCCAAGTAGCCTCAACTAGTCTCTCCACCCAATCCTTCCTGTTGTTGTTCACTACCTTGGTTAAGATGTTACTCAATGCCCTGTTGGTCACCTCTACTTGCCCATTAGCTTGTGGATGATGAATGGAGGTCCTATGCTTGATTTTGTGACAGTTGAGCAGTTCTTTGATCATGCTGGAGGTAAAATGGTTGCCTTGTTTTGTGACTAGCTATCTAGGGTACCCAAATTTGTAGAATATATTTTCCCTTAGGAACTCAACCACCTTCTCTTCTGTCACTATCTTAATTTCCATGGTTTCATCCCACTTAATCAAATAATCAGTGCACACAATGATGTGTTGTTTTTGCTTTGAAGGAGGGTTGATAGGCCCAATGAAGTCCATGCCCCACTTATCAAATGGCTTGAAAGTCACTTGAGGTTGTAGGTGAATTTCATCTCTTGGAGTAGGCTTTCCCATCCTCTGGCACTGATCACACTGACTAATATACTTTTTCACATCCTGGTGAAGAGTAGGCCAATAATACCCTGCTTGCAACACTTTGAATGTTGTCCTGATTGCTGCAAAGTGACCTCCACAAGGCTCATCATGACAGGTCAGAAGGATGTCAAAGACTTCCTCTTCCCTTACACACCTACTTAATATTTGATTTGGGCCAAGTTTTAACTGATTGTCCCCAATCCAGGTGAAGGGGGAGCTCTTTCTGACTATCTTGCTCTTTTCTTTGGAGGGCAAGTTTGGTGGAAATTGTGCTGATACCAAATAGTTTGTTATATCAGCAAACCATGGGGAGAGAACTGAAATAGAAATCAAATGCTCATCTAGTAACTGGTCATCCACCATTCCTTCTTCACCTACAGGCAAATTCATCCTAGATAGAAAGTCAGCAACAACATTTTCCTTACCAGGCTTATCAACAATAGTTAGATCAAACTGATGTAATAAAAGCAACCATCTTCTAATCCTAGTATTCACATATGGTTTGTTCATTAAGTGTTTGATTGCAACATGATCAGTATGCACAAATGCTTGATAGCATGTAATGTAATGCCTAAATTTTTTTAATGCATGCATAACACTCGACAATTCCTTGTCGATCATAGTATAATTCAGCTAAGCCTTTGACAGGTTCTTACTGATAAAATAGATGGCATAGGGAAATTTCTCCTCTTCCCGACCTAAGGCTACTCCTATGGCTTTGTGTGTGGCATTAGCATCAATATGAAAAGGGAGGGCCCAATTTGTGCCTCTAAGGATTGGTGTAGTGGTTAACTTACCCTTTAGAATGTCTAAGGCCTCTTGACAGCTCTTTGACCATATAAACTCAGAATCTTTGGCCAACAACCAAAACAAATGAGAGGCCAACTTGCTGAAGTCCTTTATGAACCTTTGGTAGTATCCAGCTAACCTTAAGAAACTCCTAAAATCTCTCTGCTTTTGTGGAGGTGGCTCCCTTTAGATGATTGCTATTTTACTTATGTCCACTTGCAGTCCTCGCTAAGATATTGAATGACCTAGCACAGTCCCTTCAGTCATTAAGAATTCACATTTTTCTGGACTGAGAGACAGATTCATTTCAATGAATTTGTGTAATACTTTGCCTAGGTTAGTCAGGGCTTCTTGAAAATCACAACCATAAGGTGTAAATTCATCCATATAGATTTCCACTTCATCATGTACTAATTCAGCAAAAATACTTAAGGCGGCTCTCTAGAAAGTGGCAAGAGAATTTCATAGGCCAAAAGGAAGGACCCTATAGGCAAAAGTACCCCAAGGAAAGGTGAATGTGGTCTTATCCTGGTCTTTTGGGCAGATTTGGATTTGGTTGTACCCACTGAATCCATTTAGGAAGGAAAAAAACTTCTTCCCTGCCAAGCCATCTAGCACTTGGTCAATGAAGGGTAGGGGAAAATGATCCTTCTTTATGGTTTTTTTCAACTCCCTATAATCAACACAAATCCTCCACTTACCATTTTTCTTGGGAACTAACACTAAAGGAGAGACCCACTCACTGTCAGAGATAGGGTAACTGAATCCTGCATCTAGCAGTTTTTGCAGTTCCTCTTTGACTGTGTCTTTAAGGGTTGGATTTATCCTCCTTTGTGATTGCCTGACTGGCTTGCAACCTTCTTTGATGTATATGTGGTGAGTACACACTAAGGGGCGTACTCCCTTGATTTCCTTATAACTCCAAGCGAAGGCTTCTAAGTGTTCTCTCAACATGTTGCATAGCTTTTCCCGCTCTAAAGCAGAAAGGGATGGGTTAATTTTCAAAGTTCTCTCTAGGCAAAATTCTATGGTTTTCACATGGAGTGGGTTGGAATTGGCCAAGCATAAGTCAATTGGATGATTTCTCTGGGTTTCCCTTACTTCCTCTTCTAATGGTAATGAACTAGGAGTTGGAATTTGGAGCAAGTTTTCAATTAAGTCATCCTCAATCTTGTTGTCCTCCTCCTATGGTTACCTCCAAAGCATAAATTTGGGCAGAATAAACCTCATCTTCTTCCTCATCCTCTAACCATAAAGGTAAATCATGCTCTAGGGTAGGTTGAGCAGGAGGGTATAAGACTAACTATTTGGACATATTCCCATTCTTGATGGTCATATTCCCAGCTCTGTAGCTAATGTAAGCATTAGCTATGGCCAACCATGGCCTCCCAAGGATGAGAGGGTAACAAGTAAGCTTAGCCTTAAGCTGGAGAACTAGGAAATCTGCAAGGTACTCCCAAGAGTCAATGGAGACTATCACACCTCTAAAATTCCCTCATTGGTGACTATGGAACAGTCTACAAGTCGCAAAACTGTTGTGGTATTTCTCAATGACCCTTGGAGGTTGAGCTTGAGCATGGTGTCCTTGGTAATCACATCAATGGTAGCTCCAAGATCAATCAGAGTGTGTGGGACAGTGGCAGCGTTGATGTGCGCATCTACTACAGGGCTTCCAGGGTCCAAATATTTTGGACATATTACCTGCCCCAACAATAACTCAAAAAACTACCCAATGACATTAATGGTAGGGGCATCCCTTTTTCTTCTTCCTGGATGCTTGAAGCACTTCTCCTTAATCAACTTATTGTAAATAGGAACATCTTTGGTTTCCTGGATAAGGGGGGCATTTACACAGATTTTTCAATTCTCCCAAAAGTTCAGTTTCTTCTAGGGTAGGTTGAAGTGGTTGGGCTAATATCTCAGGAAAGGTTTGATTTACTTTAAGGCTTATTTCGTATCTTTCTTCCTCAATCTCCCCGTGTGGAGAGGGAGGTTGGTTTTCAGAGAAAATTCTCCCATATCTTAGGTTGATCTCCTGGATTTCTACATCATAAGCTGGGTATGATGTCTCTCCATTGTATTCTTGTTGAGCCTGCCTATTGTTTGGGTTCGGATTTGGCTAGGCAGCCATCTGGGGTTTCTTGGGTGGAGCAAAGTGCAGGAGTTGTGGTTGGGTAGGTGGTGGAGTCAATAGGGCTGGAACATTGTTGAATCGGGGCCTCCACCCCTGGTGTGGGGTATTCCACTGATGTTGTGGTTAAAAATAAGGTTGAAATGACTGGCTAGTTGGCTGGGATTGATACTGAGATGCATAAGATCAAGGAGGGGGTGTAGACCAGGAAGGATAAGTAGTGGGTCCCCAAGAATGTATAGTTGTCGTTTGGTTGGGGTTGTAATATGCATGGGATGAACCTTGCATACCCTACTAGTATGGTCTAGGCCCAGGAGGTCTCCTTTATTTGATGTAGCAAAGCTACTCAATGACCCCTTCAGCTCCTTGATATACAACTTTGAGTCCAAGTAAAGAAGGGCACTTGTCTGTGGAGTGGTTTTCTTCACAGAATGAGCAAATCTTAATACAATTTAATGGACATTCATTCCTAGGATGACTCCTAGTGCATCTAGGATAAAATATGGCCAAGGCTCTCTCTGCTTCCTCTTGCTTCATTTTGATGTTCATGGAGGCCAGGGTTTGCAGCATATCACTTTTGAAATCTTCGAACATATTTCCAATTTCACCCTTGATGAATAAGTTAGAGGATGATGTATTGGCCATATGTTGACTACCCCTACCCGTTTTCCTAGCTGCCCTAGAATGGTTTCTAAAGATAGTCTTAACATCCTCATAGGGTAATTGGTAGACATTTCCTCATGTTATCATATGTAAGGTATCCAGAAGATCCTCCCTTACTCCTCAAAGTAGGACCAATTTTAGTGACTCAGGGTCAAGTGTGCACCTGGCCCTTTTGTAACTGAGCTAGAATCTTTCTTCATAGTCTTCTAAGGATTCATCCTGGCCTATGGTCATCCTAAAAATGTATTCTTTAGTATCCTTTGACTTACAATAGTCCCTATATTTGTTGTTAAAGATTTGTTACATCTGAGCCCAAGTTGTGATGCTATCTCCAGGTAAACCCATCAAACAACGCAATTTTTCATCCTTGAGGGTAGATGGGAATAGTTTTAACTTTTTCTCATCATCAGTATAGTCATAGGTTTGACATATAACATAAAACTCAAATAGGAAGGTGTCAGGGTCCTCTATGGTCAGGACATGGAAAATGAGGTAGAGCAGAGGGTGTTATATTCTTCATCTTAGTGTCCCCATTGGTTTCCCTAATGGGGAAGGCACCCTCAATTCTCTCTCTATTTCCTTTGTCATTTCAGTTTTCAACCATTGGTTTAGTAGGAATGGGTTCTTCCTCTATAGGTTCCTCAAATAGGTAAGGTTGCTCACCTAAAGGGTCTTCCAATTCACTGTCACTGAAGAAGAAAGAAGGTTGAATGTTGGATGTAGTGGAGGTATTTGACAAGAATTTCCCTGAATTGTCCCTATTCCTATGAGGCATGAAAGGAAATGTTTTTGGGCTGGTTTTTGTAATATTTTATTTAAATCTAGAAAGTAATTGCAGAATGGAAAGGAAAGCAACCAATGACAAATGAAAGAAAGGAAGTTACTAGATTACTTTTACAGAAATAAACTAATGGAAGAAAATTGAAGACTAGAAGTAGAAGAAAAGAAAGTTGGAGACTAGAAAATAGAATAAAGTAGTAATTACTTCTACTTAGACACCTCCCTGGAAACGGCACCAAAAAGTGATGAGCCTAGGTATTGCAACAAGAATGCTGCAACTCCCAAGGCTACCAACTTTACTTATCAACCCGGGTTTCATACAAACTTGGAGGTGATAGTGCTATATGCATAAGTAAAAGTGAAGGTACTACCTGTTGTCACTGCTCATTTAGCAAGAGACCACAGGGGTTCCAAGCCAGACTTCGATAGGGTCAGAAGAAGCTTAAATCTTTGATGGAAGAAGAGAAAACCTATCCTAGGGAAAGCTACATCTATTGCAGTATTGAAGAAAATAGCATGAAATGCTAAACCATACCATAACCTAACTAACCATCCAAATAACTATGCTAAGCAGAATTGCTAAATTAACACTAATCTAATGTTGTTATCTAAGTTGCAGAAGTAAAAAAAAACATTAAACTAGACTAACGTGCAGCAAAGAAACTTAAGTTAAATCGGGTTCCAAGCAGAAAAAGCAATCAGATATCAAAATCAATGGAAAGCGGACGTAAGGACGCAATAGTGCATAGGGACCGTTGGATCGATCAATGAACAAAAGATGGACATTGGAGAACTTATCATGGGGCTTAAGTGAATAAATGGATGAATGGGGTTGATGAATAGGATGAATGATGGAGATTGTATCGCGAGGAGATAAGTGAGTGGAGAGCGTACGTAAGGACGTTGTAGCGCATAGGGACCATTGGATTTATCAATGAACAGAAGATGGACGGTGGAGATCCTATCGTGGGGCTTAATTGAATAAATGGATGAATGAGGTTGATGAATAGATGAATGGCGAAGATTGTATCGCGAGGAGTTAAGTGAGTGGATGGACGAATCAAGGTAACAAAGAAGATGAATGGCTGAGATCTAATCGTGGGGATGAAGTCAAGAGATGGACGAACGAGGTTAACAGGAGCGATGAATGGCTGAGATTTGATCATGTGGGTGAAGTCAAGAGATGGATGGACAAGGTTAACAGGAGTGATGAACGGCTGAGATCTGATCGCGCGGGTGAATTCAAGACATGGACGACAGAGATCGTATCGTGGGAAAAAGAAACATGCAGAAATGATGGAGCAGGCTT
>APFE030624401.1:134471-229805 GCA_000404065.3 Pinus taeda
AATAAAATAATACCAAGGTCATGGGACATGTATTCCAAGTTGAATTGTGGGTAAAAATTATCATGGTAATCACTTACAATTTAATAATGGATATGGAAATTATCAAAAGTAGAGAGGCAATAATTGGCATTTAATTATGAAAATAAAGGAAAATAGGAGAAAAGGAAGGTGAAAAGGGACAAATTTGCATGCAAGGGAAATTAGAGGGAAAATGAAGGAAAATGAAAGAAAAATGAGACATCAATAATAAAAAGGCATTAGAGAAATAGTTTCTAGCTTTGAATCATTACAACTTTTGTCAGTTGATAGCTTTTTGTCAGTTTAACATTTGTCTCTCTTACACTCTTGCACACTTAGAGTATCCTTGGAGAACTCTAGCATTCACTTGGATTTGGAAGAAGCCAAGAAAGAAAGCAAAGGGAAAGAAAAGGAAAGTAAGGAAGCGCAAGGAGATAGTTGGATCAGAAGCTACATCGGGCTTACTTCGCAGATAACAGGTTGCATGTGTGATCTCCTTGCTGGTTTTTGGATGCATGGTATATTCATGTGGTTCCTAGGTTATGTGTTGTCATTGGCATGGATAGTTTCCTGGATTGATAGTGGTTTTAGCCTTGCCTTGCCATTTTCTGGATAGTCATGATGTAGTGGGTTCCCCGTTTAGTTTTCTGATTGGTTATCAGGTTTCCTATGGCTATGGGTTGGAACAAATTCTCTGGAGCCCTGAAATAGCTTGGGTTCCCTAAAGCCTATGGGTTGAGATGGGACATATATGGAGCTCTATAATAGCATGGATTCCCTGGAGGTTTTGGGTTGAATTACTAGTTCCAAGAGCCCTAGACAACTTGGGCAAAGACCAATCTAGTTGATCTTAATGATTTCTGGACCATATGTGTGAGATCATTAGGCTTGAGGGTTGAGGTGGTTTGGCCTATAGAAGCCCTGGTTGGTTTTATTTTGGTTTAACCCTTATGATCCCACATTCATGATTGGAATATGGCACAGGGGTGATTAGCTAAGAGAGAGATTTGGTTCAGCCCAATCTATGAATGGGTGGTACGTGGAAGTCCCTGGCCTGGTTGGAATTTTTTATATGTTAATATGAGTTATTTTCCTATTGTGATCTATGATGACTTGTACTAATTATTATGGTGATCTTATGGCTGATTTTCCATGGGTTCTATTATGGTTATATATTGGTTATATGTATGATTTATGATGTGCTCTAGCTATGGCTCTTGTTCATGACTTGATAAGTTACTAGATGGTTTATGAATGCATGGACTAACAAGTGTTGTTGCAGCTAGCTAGAGAGGGCATAGATATTTATTGATGATTCTCAAATGAAGTTCAGAAGAATATGATTAGATATGCATTTATGACTTGTAGCTTATATGTTTAGTATCAGTTTGACAAAATTATATTTGGTATTATGCATGTCTAGGTCAAGATCTTGTTCAAGCTTTGATTGTTTAGCATTTTTATCATCATTGTCATGATTCTAGAAAGTTACACATAGTTATGGCAGTGTTCTAGAGGTTAGCTTGAAAAATAGGCATAGATCTCACAACCGCATGCACTGAACAGTGCAATTTGGATCGTAACCACATGGAGACTGGCCTATGTGTGGTTATAGCCTCCCTACCGCATGCATAAAGTGTTATGGGTGTGGTTGGGGAGTAGATATAGTGAAAAAGAGTTCCATCTCAAGGATTGATCACATGGGGTGGTTGGTAGGCTCCTAAGTGATTTACAATCTTTGAGGGATGTTAGTTTACTTCTTGTTTGTAGACTTCCATAGCTGGAACTTTGACGCAAAACCTGCAATACCCACAATATACATATAGAATGCATAATATCATTTGTCCCAGAATTTCAATTACCCTGCCTAGTCAAACCTTCATAAATTAAGGTGTAAGGCCCCTTAATTAAATCTCATGTGGAAATGTTTCAATGACTATTCAATAGTCTAAACCTTAAGTAACCTTTCTAGCGGAATCTTGTTCAACCCTCATAAACTTTATTTAATCTTTATGCCCATGCATATTAACCATACCCTCC
Organism: Pinus taeda; assembly: GCA_000404065.3. NCBI lineage: Eukaryota > Viridiplantae > Streptophyta > Pinopsida > Pinales > Pinaceae > Pinus > Pinus taeda. The sequence goes on from APFE030624401.1 coordinate 136,530, forward strand.
TACAGTGGTCTCGGTTTAACTCAACATTAACCACACCATGGACCTAGACTTAGTTAAACTCGATTTAGCCTTTTAATTCATTAATCCCACTTTATTTCTATTATAATTCTCCTATAATAGAAATATAACATAAACTGCACTTAACCTTACCTTTTCATCTTCCCTCGGCCTTTGCACATTTACCGATGTTCACCTTATCGCATTCAATCTCCACCGTTGATTTCACTCCATAGGATCAACGGATGTTGCATGATCTCCATCCATCCTTCGTAACCAAAATAACTTTAAACTCGTGTTGATAAACTTTCGAGTTAGCTCAGGCCCAAGCCATACCAAAAATGACGCAGGGGGTCAATTGAACAACAATTGAACATCATTCATCTAATGGTCAATAGTGATATCGTACGAGAAACTTGTACGATACTTAACCACCCTTACGGAGCTGATAAGGATTATAAATCCTTAATACATAAAGGTTCGAGTCTGGTTTTGAGATTAACGTCCAATCATCTTAAGACTCGATCTCCATTGGATATACGAGGTCATCAAATCTTACGACCCACGAGACTTTTATTAGCACATGGGTTAAAAAAAGGCCAACCCTTGCAGTTGACTATGATGTAAGCATTGACTATGGGATCGACAGCTAGGATTTAGTGTGGGAATTCATCCACGATCAAGGAAATTTGTTCTCTCTCTACCCCGCGCAATTGTTGATCATCGTCGATCTACCAGATCTGTTGATGTGACGATCCAGATTGATTCTCGTGATTCACCTTCCACAAGTACTTGGATTTAATCTTCACCATTCATTTCTTTTACTTATGTTGCACGACTTAATCTTGGTTGCCCATCGCCTTCATCCTCATTCGTTGATCTTTAGATCCAACGACTCCTGTGTATCATCACCTTATTTCTTCGTCCTTATCTTTACTTTGTTTTTATGTCATTTCTTCAATGTTCTTCTGTGGTTTCGGTTTTCTTCAGGGTTCCGGTCCTTCGCTATTCTTCCAAACAACTCTCTCCCGAGCTTAACTATGCGTACTCTTAATCACTGTCACTCCTGAGCTTTACTTTGATCCTTCAATTGGATTTAACGATCTGACATGATCCTTCATCCTCACTTCTTTCTGTGTTCTTCCTGAACTCCAACTACATACATATACTATGCAAAACCTATGATTCACACATAATTTATCATTCAATACTCAAACCACACATTTACACAGTTTAGGAATTGAATCTTTGTATATATATATATATATATATATATATAAATATAATATATATATATATATATATATATATATATATAAATGATTATATAATGAGACTCTCCGTCTCTCTGACCTGATTTTCTAATCAGTGGCCTCTGTTTTCCTACCTTTTGTAGGCTTATAATCAAACCTATCTAACTCTCGACCTGATTGACTAACCAACTAAACCCTGACTATGCCTTTTAGGCTTACATTTATACAAAAGGATTCTACAACCAATTCCTGGTTTAGATCCATAACCTTCTCAACAAAGTCATAAAGTCTCTTCCTTATCTCTAAGGATCCTCTCTAATCCACAAAATCATGAACTAACTCCTAATCTAAGTTTTACAATTAATTCTCAAATATCTCAATCTCTCAACTATCCTGATTCTCTCGTGTTCTACTACATTCAAGGATATTTACTAATATTCCTAACTATAATTAATTAAATCCCTATCCTACCTTCTCTCATTAAAATCACTCAAAACCTTAATAATTAAATTAATTCAAAACATAGGAAACCAACTTCCATGAAAACACAAGACCCCCTATGTCTACTAAAAAACATGATATTGTTGAGCTGAATGCTCCTGCATCAAACTTGGAGGTCAAGTCATATCATAGTGACATAGCTCATGTTTACCCTAGAGAGCTTATAAAAGTGGGTAAATGTTGGAGGGGTAGTTACAAGGTGGTATATAGTAGGTCCCTATAATACTAGTGCATTCCCCTTATTGTTATTAGTGTAGCCCCCTATTGTTATTTTTGTGCCCATTTATCCCCCATGTTGTTATTGGTGTGCCCCATATGCCCACTATTGTTATTGTTGTGCCCTTACATTATTATTATTATGTAGGCTCTAATAATATTGTGACCCCTTAGACTCCTATATATCATTTGAATCATCCAAGAATTGTCCATTTATGTAATGTAAAGTAGGATTTGAGAGGATAATTTTTAAGTCGTTGATCTTTCTTTTCTGTGATCTGGTTGCATAACATTTGGTATCATAGCTTTGGATTCTAGGGTTTCACTTCTTCAAACAGGTCATCTTGGAATTTTCGCTATAATGTTTTTTTTACGAGGCTTCATAAGTTGAAATTTTGACCACGTGGAGCTGAAATATTGGTGAACTTAGTTTAAAAATTTCAGATCTTGGTTCGCTATATTTTATGATATATTATCCGGGTAAGTTAGGGTTTTTGCAGGCTCCAGAATTCCATCTCAAACAACAATATCACAGTTGAATGTTGAAACAATAACATATAGCACCATCTGTAACTTCACTCTACTGAACCAGTCCATAATCAATCCATAGTGGGAGATTTGGCATAACTATATATTGAAGAATACAATATTTGTCTTACTGGGGGCATTAGAAAGAAGATTCATAGGGCTACCACAGGACCAAATTTTAGACCTTGGAAATCAGAAATTACAAAGATACAACAATTGCAATATTGAGCTTCAAAGAAGCAAGAAAAAGGTGTTTATTTTTTAAGTTTTGTCATAACTTTTGCTTGAAAAATCAGTTTGAAGTGATTCAAAGGGCATATTGAATCATAGATATAAGTATTTGGTTCTAAAATTCCTCCAAAACAAAATAATTCCACACCCATTAAGCCTTCATAAAGCTCTATTAGGATGCATGAAGAGGAATAATTGCATATCAAAATAACAGGACCAAGTGCAACAAATTTCGCTCTAACAAAGAGAAACCAAAGATCACTATTGTTTAGGTAAATCCTCTTTGCGGATAGAGACAATCCCTCTAGCCCAATGAGTGGGACTAGCAACAAATGATACAATCTACAAGACACTTTCCTAAATTACAATCAAAATGTGAGAAGAGGAAGGAGACCTACCTCGTTTTGATGTTATAATGCACTCCTTTATTGAAGATCTTGATTGATTGCTCCTCAGGCTCACTCCTTACTGCTCATGGCATTTGAATACCTGCACAAGAGGCCAAAGACACAACAAAACATAAAAGTGAAACAATCATAATCAAATGTAATCCACTTAACAGGTCAAGGAGCATTAAGATAAATGAAGCATTGACACAAGCATTTATGGAAAGTGAACCAATAGTTGTATATATTAATAAACAAAAGAGGAAGCATACAACCTAAGCCTTGATGTTAGTAAGCCCCCCTTGAGTGAATGTCCAAGTCCAAGCTCAAGCTCTCCAAGCACTCCTTCTCCAAGCCAAAGTGAATAGCATGTAGGCATTATCTCAGCATAAGGGAACAAATAATCAAAGACCAACCATTTGGGAATGGACGAGGATGAATATATAGGCAGGAAGAGGGAGTTAGGATCTCACCAAATATAGGATAAGGTTTGCATCTCAAGGAGGAATCTCATAGGGATAAGATAAAGGGGCAATATTGGGAGAATTCAACCACATCTGCAATGAACAACCTCCAGCTTGTCGTTCTGGAAGCCTCTAGGTCACGAAGCTTCTTGTCCTCTTTGGGAAAACTTTCCTCTTAGGGATTAGTGTGAGTATCCAGGTAAAAACTGCGCTGGCAGCGCGAAGCTAGTATGGTGCAACCTGTGATCAACACGAGTAGGCAATGTCACAGTCACGCTGACCCATAAATTATGGTTTTTAGCTCATTTTCTCAGGGAAGGCTCAAGGCATGTTTTCATTAGTTCTTAAGGGAGGATCTGGACTACATATCATGATGGGTACATTGCATAATTGTCAATTTTTGGGCACTTCAGGGTATCATACAGGGAATTTCAAGAGGTGTGACAAAATATTGTGTAACAAATGCCTACTAAAGCATGAAGGCAAAATAGAGAGCAATAGCTGAGATGATTTAAGAGCTTTTGAAAGGATGAGAACAAACACCATCAGGAGACCTATAAATCAAGGATGCATATACATGTACATATCTGATATCAAAACATGAATCCATGGTATGGATGCAGCCATCTAGATAGAAAAGACCATGTGAAAAGATCCATGTTATGGGTGTAGTCATTCGAATGAAAAGGATTGTCACGAAGTCTAAGATCCATAGTATGGATGCAGCCACCTGATATAGAAGGATCATCATCATCATAGATATAAGGTCACACAATACGGTCATAGCCATCCATATAGAGGAAACATGTATACAATCATGAATAATACATAACTCTACGTAGGCTGAGCTATATCAGACAAAACTCACGGTCTTGCGCTCCATCCCAACCCAATCATAGTACGAATTCTAACATGCGAATGAATGCGTCGAAGTTGAACATGCTAGAAAACCACATGATTACTGGCCAATGATGTGAATCATTAATAGGCATGAGAGAAACCACCAATAATGACAATGGCTCTCAAGGTATGACAGTGCAATCCATGAATGTGAAAATGAAGTTGAAGTTGAACACTCGTGGAATCATTCGATTGAAGGCCAATGATGAAAACATGCCATTGAATGCAAGGAGCTTTCCATTAAGGTATGCAAGCTCTAAGGTACTGAGAAGGAGTTTCTAAGTCATTTTCCTAGATAATGAGTTGAAGTCGACAGGAAATGACCCATCGAAGGAGGGCCATAATTATTCCCTTATTATTGAAACAAAGAAAGGAATAAAGTGGAGTAAATGAGTATGATCTAAGACTATGGCAAAAGGTTAGACAATGTATAGGTAGTAAACTGTAGATAGGGATTCTCTTGAACATATCGGCGGCACGGCTTTGGAGTGTGGTAGCATTTGACTCAACATGGGACCAGGGGTCATGATGACGAAGTAGAATAGTCAGATGAGAAGAAAAATGGATTACCAAACCTAGAAGGACAAGTAACTGAGTGAGGATATGCCAAGCCCGACACAAGAAACAGATGAGTACCATGTTCAAGAGCGACATGCTGCCTATACAAGAGATGCTTCACTTTCATTTTTCCCAGCTATTTCTAGCAAGTACCCTAATTGATAGCATATGCTTGTCATATAAGTCCATTCTTTGAATGAATCCATCCTAGTAAGTTTTACGCTTCCTAGAAAGGAGAAATTCGGTCTCTTCATGGTGATAAGTCTTTTGTCGTTTAAATTTTTACGAGTCTAACGTAAGAGTAACTCAATTTTTTTTTCATATTTAGAGAGTTTGCAAAAGAGATGAAAAAGAAAACACCATCAGGTCTCTTTTCGTAATTTGTCCCCCAAACCCAAAAAGGTAGAAAACAATATTCGAGAGAACCTCCTAGCCATGTTTGACTAAGGTATTCATTTTTCGTACAATACTCTATCTTAGTCTAAAAAAGGGTTAAACTTATAATGAGTAGACGTCAATTCATTTAATTTAATGAGTTCGAAAAGACAAGTATTCGGTGATCTTTTCATCTTTCGAGAGTCATAAAGAACTTAAAGATGACTCCTCCTAGAAGAATGAATGGTATAACAGGATAGCAACTGGTTCTGGTCGTGATGGAACTGCTCAAAACATGTAATGGTCAAGAGGATGGCTAACAATACCACTCATCACAAATGTTCCTCAGGCAAGGTTAAAACAACCAAGTGAAAGCGTATGATCGGCCAAAGAGATGGTGATGATGAAAAGGAAAAAAACCAAGGCTCATCTAGCAAAATAGGCTGATAAAATGACAATCATGAGAGGTAAAAAAAGAAATAGTTTCATTTTGACACAAGCTTGAAACGAGAAAAAGAAACAAAACAAAACAAAACAAAACAAAAACAACAACAACAACAACAAACAAACAAACAAACAAACAAACAAAACAAAAACAAAAACAAAAAAAACAAAAACAAAAAAACAAAAACAAAACAAAAAAACAAAACAAAACAAAACAAAACAAAAAACAAAAACAAAAAAACAAAACAAAACTATGCTTGACTATACTTGCGTATGGTTTCATTTTTTTTACAAGTGAAATGGAAACAAGCTATGATTGAGATAAGTTTGCATGCCCCCAACATAACGACTCACATCAAGGAACATACCCCCCAAGCCTCATTTCATTCACCTAAGCAGACTACCGGTTACTAACAGGTGGATGGAATGAAGGTTCACTTACAAGATCAAGTGAAAGACTCGACTAGGATTTTACGAGATCTAATCAAAGACTCAAATTGGAAGGGAATTTGTTTCATTTTTTAATGAGCTTGACACAAGAAAAGAACCATGCTCATACACCTTGTTTCATTTTTTAATGAGCTTGACACAAGTAAAATAACTTTGATCATGGAGACCTATTTCATTTTTTAACGAGGTTGACATTAGAACCTATTTCATTTTTTAATGAGGTCGACATAGCAAAAGAACTATCCTCATGACCCTTGTTTCATTTTTTAACGAGCTTCACACAAGATAAGGAACTATGCTCCAAGCACTTAATCATAGACTGAAAGAGGCCATGGCTTCCAAGAGGTTCTCATCAGGTGGGAGAACAACACTCTGGAAGGAATACATGTCCAGGGATCCAATGGAAAAATTGGGTTCTAATGCCCCCAGTACATGGTGTACTATATCACCTACTAGGTCATTTGTAGATGTGGGCATGGAACGGATGGCCACGTAATTAACCTGTGGTGGGGGTGATACCGCTTGCATATGATAACCATTTAGGGATGGAGGTTGATTGGGAGTTGTTTTAGGACCAATTAATGTAAGTTGATCAATTTTCACAATGCTTCCTTCATGCGAGAAACACATCACTCGAAAGAGGGAAGGGACAAGAGCTCCCATGACATAAACATAGTCATGACCAAGGAGTAGATTAAAATCCAACTGGCCTTGGAAAACCATCACGTTTATATACACAGTCTTTCCAAAAATTGAATATTATGGTAAATGATATTCATAGGAGCATAGGATTGATGTATTCACAGGGATTTTGAAGGATAACATCCAATAAGAGGTTCACCTTTGGGAACCTGATTCATTGGAGAATGCATTCAGCATGGCAAGAAAAGCTGAAAGAAGAATTATGGAAATAGTGAAGTCTACCCCTAAAAACTATAAATATGGAAGTATTGTTGCCTGTATGCTTCCATAACCTACAAGGTTGATGCCACAAAAATTGGAGGGAAAAAAGAGAAAAAGGGCTTTGTTATAGTTGTGATAGAAAATACACAAAATGTCATAAGTGTGTTGAGAATAAATTATTCTACATAGATTGTGAAGAGGAGGAAGAAAAGGAACAAAAAACACTAAAAGAGGAGGATATACACCAGGAACCAACCCCATATAAAGAAGAAATGAATCCAACCATATATTATAATGCATTGGCAGGAATTTAAATGATGAAATAACACAAGTACATATCACTCTCCATTGTCATCACCCTGGTTATCTTCCTCACTTGACATGATAACATTGTTGTTCTAAAAAATATGTTTTGATATAGGGCGTGTCTTAATTTGAACCACCAATCCCTATCCAACACATCTGGTTAAAAAAAACACCTAGTTGCAATGTTCTGGGAAAACATAACGTTCCCTAGCTTCATACCACATCTTTCTAGAGTTGATAGATATCATCCCACTATCACGATCTTCCTTTACATTATTCCAATCAAAGGTGTTCCACAACTTGCACCTAAAAATAACACATTGGAATGAAGAGAAGTCCACTTGAATGATCTCTTGTATCTGTCTAACGTAACCTGATGTTGCATGCATTAGGTTTTGATCGTGGTGGCTAGGATGACTAGATTGGTTAAACTCAACTTCCACTCCATAGTCTTGTGTCATGCATCCATTATTGACATCCTCCATAATGATGTCCATATGCCCACATAGATAGGAACAAATGCACCTACAAAAAAAGTGAAAAAATCACAATGTCATGTGTCTAATAACTCAAACATAAATAAAAATAAAAAATATATATTTATGTTACAATTCAAAGCTGCAGTATGAAGTTAAAATTATACAGGAAGAAAATATAATTACTGAGTTTCAACACCTAATCCCTATGTTTAGTGCATCCTCATCATCATGCAGGTAACGACAAAATTCATCGTATTTCTCTCTGACTTGATCAACAACCTAACTATTAGGGCATTTCATTAGCATGTATTCTTTTAAATGGTTAGGATAATGCATGCTTCTACCGTTCAACTGTTTGAATTATTTCCTGTCACTGTGTCATTTCCTCCTCTTCTCTTCATACAATGCAACCCACGATTGTGTCGCTTCCATATTGTAAAGAATGAATTTTTTGATGGGTTCAATTTATGAATTCTCTTATAATCAAATGAAACCAACATATACATAGTGCGTATGAGATCAAAATATGCATTAATATGAAGTTCAGTGTGACTAATTATTATGTAGTAATTTGAAAAATGATAAGCCTGCACTTACTCCTTAACATGTGCCTCTTTCCATTCGTTTCGAGAAACTTCCCTTCTCTTTTGTCTTAATCCCTTTCGTCGTCCCAAATCACCACACCTAGTGTGTTTTCGATCTGCTTTATGTACTCACTGGCATAATAGAAAGACTCATTCAATATATAGAGCCCTCGGGTTTTTCTCTTTGTCAAACAAAACCTTTCCATTTCTTCATGTACCTCTCTAAGAAGAACATCCAATGATAAGAAACGACCCCAACTAATTCAACCTCATATACTAGATGAATTAGAAGGTGAACCTGCAAGTCCATGAAACTCATTGGAAGCTCCTTCTCGAACATACAAACAATCTCAACTATCTCTTGATTCCACCATGGAGTGTTAGCCATATGAATATGCTTTGATGTGATCCAACGTACAAATACAAATAATTTAAATATGGCATGTCGTAGGTCTTGGGGGAAGTCATGGTTCACACACCCACGCACGAGCAGAGGATAATGACTGCACAATAAATATTACATTATGAAAAAATAAATTATAAAATATCCCATTACATAAAATAAAAATAAATAATAAAAACATGTTTTTGACATACATACTCTTAGAAGGTTCAAATGGTCATGCGATTTCAACCCTAAAAAATGATCTTCCATAGTTAAGGAAGGTCGTAGTGAAGGCCTATATAAAGAAAGCACCCTAACACTCATTATAACTTCATTTTCCAAAGAATTGTCATCTTCTTTAAAATCCATGGGACATCACCTTCTTCGAAAGACCAAGAGGGACCAGCCTCTCCTCTCGTTTATTGTCTTGGAAAATTTTATTTTTAGTTTTTGAAGAAATAAGATCTCTCCTAACACAATGTGTCACTTTATTTGAATGATATGTGCCTCTATAAAGAAGGTGAAACATTTTTAAATATATGCATGGTATCTAGTAAGTGGGCAATCTTAAGATGCTCTCAATATGGGAGCTCATAGAAGACAAATTTCCTTTTCATCCTAATGGGAAATTTCTCAACATAGGCATTGAGGTATTCTAAATCATCGAACATAGGCTCCCCATTTGAATCAAACATTTTTGAAAACTCCTCCTTCTCTCTCTCATGTGATCTAAGCCATCGAGCTGGTGTCATTATTGCAAGCCATTGGGTTATCTTTGGTTTACCATTGAAAGTGGATGTTGCTCTTCTATAAGGGTGCTCTTCTAGGAGGAATACCTTGGATCAATCATACATTGGATTTCATAGGTGGTCGGACCACCTAGCTTTTAGAGAATGTCCACAAAATTGACATCCATGATACCCTTTTGTTACAAGACCTGTGAAATTATTGTATCCAGGCCGACATGTTAGCGACCATGAAGATATGAACAATTGCAACGAATTAAATTAATATGTGAAACAATATTGTTTCTAAACAAATCAATAAGAATGTAATTTACAAGAGAAAACTCCTAAGCATGGATAATCATGTATTTTGTAAGCAGATATGCCATATAACGTAAAACTCCTCTCTATTGCAACAGGTCTTGATACATCGTACACATGTATCCCTTCGCACAACTCCAATTTATCTACCAATGGTTGTAAGTAGACACCCATTTTCTTCACTTGTCCTCTACCAAGGCCTATGAGAGTCAACATAAGATGGTCATTCTTCATGGAAACCCATGGGGAGATGTTGTTATTGATCACTACTACAAGCCAAACAGAAAAGTTTGTGTTTTGGAGGCAATATGGGTTGACGTCATCCATGGTTATGCTGGATCGTAGACTTCATACTTCATCTTTGAGTTTTTCAGGCCATGCTACCTCTGCAGCATAACTAATTCTTTATAATGAAAGAGTGTATGAATCCTTGGGATTATATGCATGTGCCTTAATATATTATAATGAATACCATGTGATCTACCCCTTTTTCTTAATTATGGTACTTGTCATGCCCACATTTCAGACATATCTCTTTTTATGCATATTCTCCTCTATATAGAATACAATCGTTCAGACATACATGATATGATATGTACTCGACACCCGACATTTTCAACAACTACTTTGCCTCTTTGTAACTACCTGACAAGGAATTATCACTTGGATGAACCTTATCTTTGAATGTCCTGTAGTTGGTGGGGAATATAATCGGACAATGCCAATACTTAACATTCATGAAATCGACCATTTTTAATTTTTATTTTGTGAAAAAATATAAGGAACTTTATCGATCATGCAAATAAATTACCTCAATATTTCCAAGAAACATGCATTTGACATGCCAAACTTTTCTCTATAAAGCAACATCGTTGTCCCCAACTGAGTAGACTTTGACTTGCCACCAAGTCCAAAGAAAGGGGTGGTGGAAGTAGATTTCAGGCTTTTGAATAAGGTATCAGTGATATGATCATCATCCCCTAGCTCATAGTTTTGGAATGCATCTAGCAACATCGCTTCCATGGCAGTCGTATCATGTAAGTAATCATCCATACCAACCTCCATTTGATTAACTCCATTGTTGGAAGTTGGAAACCTAACAGAAGTGCGCTTTGCATTCATTCAATTTGGTTGGTAGGAAAATCGAACTCTCATCCAATTCACTTCAAACAGACACGCATGGTTCAGTAGTCGGGCAACTTCGTCACTTTCGCGTACCCATCGGACGAAAGCCCTTTCGGCAACTTCTGATGAAGAACTACTATTTTTTTAGTCATTCCTAATTAGTGAATTTTGACATAGTGGGAATTGAATAGGTGGTTGATTAAACCATTCTTTCTATGCTTCCTCTCTGATTCTTGCTCTTAATGTAGTGTTCTCTCAATTTGACATTGTAGTGGGGTGCTCCAGAAGATGGTAGGTGGGTCGCTCATCATCATTTGAATCCTAATTTCAAAAAATATTGAACCTCATTAGTACAATATCAATGATATTAGAAAGCATGCCAATGTAATTGGTTTGTTGAAATTATCACATTATACCAAAAAAAAATTACCACCATTGATCCAGGATTGTGGCTAGAAGATGCCATGTTCCAATTGGCAGGGTGAAGAGGTTTTCCATTTTCATCTACCAACTGCTTGTGATATGCCGCTATCGATAAGAGCTTCTGAAAATTTTGAAAACATGGAGTAATATTTTTTTCATCTAAATTGGATTATGATTCACGCTCTTACAAATTTGGATACTTTTTTATATAAATTGACATGCATTAAAAATAAATAAATTCAATTAGATAATGGAAATATAAATAAAATCTGAACTTACTAGAGATGGAAAGGGAGAACTCTGTGAAAGACTTTGACCAACAATATGGAACAAGCTGGAATTTGAAGAACTGGCCATTTGATATTACTGATATTTTGTCCCTGTATTTGATAAAAATTAGAAATAAAAATTTGTGTGCATATCCAAAATTAATCTCGACAACCATATAACTGCAATCTAAATTTCAACATAGTTTCAAACCATTTTTCAAGCATAACATGACTTTAACCAGAAAATGTATACTATGAACTACTGTAATTCATGTGGATGCATCCTAAAACATAATTTGGCACTAATGTGCCATTTATGTGAAATTAAAATTTCAGATAACTTTTAAACCTAACAGGTGCGCTTATCATACCAAAGTGCAGAAATGCATTTAAACAATTAACAACATTAGGGAATTTACATGATACTCGCACCACTTTCTGGCATTGCAAAAAAAAAATGTTATCACACCTGTGCTCTTCTAAAAAAACACACCGATGTTTTTCAAAACAAAATAGTACCAATACACACATGTTTCTTGACTTTAAAAAATAAAAATGAATTCAACCAACTCTATGCTCTTATAACAATTAGAGCACCATTGCTTTTAAATAGAAACTGCATCGTTGCATTAAAAAAATTAGTGACACCATGTAATGCCTCCTTTCACGTCTAACCACTTTTATCAGCTTATCGGGGTAAACATGAGATGAGGGGATACTATGATATGAATTAACCTCCTATATGACCTTAAGGAAATAGTGTTATATGACCTTAAGGAAATAGTGTTTACAAAACAAGACCTTACAGACATCCCTCGAGTGCTACATGACCCCTTGGAGCTAATCCACCACTCCAAGTGCTCAACCCCTGAGTTAACCTATCCTTTCAATGAATTAAACCCCCAGTAACTCCCATGACAAGTCATGCATGCAACTGGAACCCTCCAATCACTCCCACAATTCTTGCAAAGGAGAGAATGCAATCCTTTTTAGTCGGTTCTATGCTAGAGACTGCGTGATTTAAGCCACTTTTTTAAGGCTAGCCTCCAAACCACTGCCCGAAACTTGATGAGACTTTATGAGACAATAATTGACACCAAGACAAAGCCTCTAACTCAAAAATGATTAAGGACTTGAACTAACCAATCCCAACCATGATATTCTTCTGTCAAACACATGATGAACATGCAACCTACAAGCCATGAATGCAAGTTTGAACATAAGAATTTGAAAATTTATCTAAGGTTTAACAAGAAGGGTTACTGCCTTTGCACATTATATGTCATAACACCGATTAGGTATTTCATTCATTATTCATCCAGTTGCAAGTAAAAACATGAAAAGAACCATGACAAAGAACTATCCTATAACCATGCTTATAACCAGCATATAACTAGATAAATAAGAATAAGAGGATAGCCATTAAAGCCACATAATAACTAGTACATTTCCTTACCAAAAGCAAGAGAAACTTAGCTTTATTAACCATAGGAAATTACCAACCGGGTTCGGAACTTCCATGTTCCACCCAACCATAGATTGGCTGAGCCAAATGTCTCTTCAGCTAATCACCCTCAAGCCATATTCCAAGCATGAATGTGGAATCTCAATGGGATAAACTAATCCAAAGGCAACATAGAAAATCCAGAGGTTAAACCACCTCCACCCTCTCCATATTGTGATCACACCTAACCAGTGCCAAGATCACAAAGCTGAACCGAGCTTGGATGCCTCATAATTTCTTCACCATCCTTGAGGAATTTTTCCTGTCTCGACCCTCGATATTTACCATGTATCTCGCCATTACCATTCAAGGGATTCCTAGGTATTTGGGAATTTTCCTAAGACCACCTCACCAAAGATTCTGAAACCATCTGACAACCCAAAGCTCAAATCGAGAATAATACCATCACACAATGGCTATCTAGAAATGGAAAGAATAGGCTAAAATCCACTGTTGAATCCTGGAAAAATCCATGCCAATGACAACAAAAGAACCAAATACCAACATGCACATACCATGCATGTCAAAACAAAATATGAAATCATACATGCAACCTATTACCTACAAGTATTCCCACTAAAGCTGCTTGATCCTTTCCTTCCTTTTCTTTCCTTGTCCTTCTTTGTTTCCCCTTTCCTTTCCTTTTTCTCCCTTTCCTTTCCTTGCTTGCTTACTTGTTGTCTCCTCTTGGTGCTTTCTCCTCTTTGAGAGAAATTCTAACACTAAACTGAAAAAATGTTGTGAATTGATCGTTAGACTCCTTTTTATCATTGCTGCCTCTATTTTCTTTAATTTTCTCTTATTTTCCTTCATTTTCCTCCTCACATGCAACCTATTACCTTTCACCTTCCTTTTCTCCTAATTTCCATTATTTTCATAAATAACGTGCCAAAATACATTTTTTGTCTTTTCAAAGCCTTAGCCATTGCCTTTGCCAATTTCATTAGCCATAATAAACTGAAATGAACACCCACACTAGGATGTTTTTCCCAATGTTTGGCTTGGAATACATGTCTATTAACCATGGTCTTATTTTCCATTATTAATTTTTATTGCATGAACTTTTAACTCAGGGTTGTTACACACCATTTCAGGATTTCGAAAATTTAAAAAATATTGCATCATGTTGTTGCATTGAAAAAAGTTGACACCCTAGAAATGATGGTGTGTTTTTTTTATAAACACACCGATATGCTTGACAATCGAACATACTGATGTGTGAAGAAATTGAAAAAAAAAGTGATTTTTTTTTTGTTTTTAAAATTAAAAAAACGAGTAGCAATTGTTTTTTCGAAATCTAATTTCATAAAGTGTTATAAATAGTAAAACGTTATTCATCATTTCATTATTTTACCCAAAATTTGAAGTGAATGATTTGCAAGAGAGACATACCAAGAGCACTATGCAACAACAAAATACTTTGGAGCAGCAAAACTATTCAAATGATCAAAATTTGAAAGGTATGGTGATTCACTCAAAAACTTGAATAGTAAAAATTTTAAATTGTATTGTTTAATTTACTAACAAAAAAAATTACAGTTTATGTTAGCGTTTAATTAAAAGAGAGATCATTTGCAAGAGAGACATACTAAAAGCACTATGGAGCTGCAAAATATTTTGGATCCACCGAAAGATTAGAAGTTGAAAGGTATGGTGATTCATTCAAAGGCCTAGATCAAAAATCTTAAATGGGTTTGTGTTTTTACTATATATAGGGTGTTTGACATGTAAGTAGGGGAATCAATTATTTAATTAGATCCAAACTCTTTCATCCCTCTCTATTTTTGTTTTAAACGGCTATATGTTCCGTAGTGCGCCCTCTATAATATAACACATCGATGCTCCCTGTGTAATACAACACACCAATATATTATAGCACTATCTATTATGTCTAGTTTGTTAATGGTGCTCCCAGTGTAATATAACGCATCGGCACGCCTCTTCTAAATAACATTGCTAAATCATTTAGGTGTGTTTATCTTTACAAATCGTAGTGTAATAATTTAAAATTAATTTTCCATGATGGTATTGAACAATTAAATGCCCGATGCATTTATTTAGATAAACGCATCGATCAACAAAGATTTTTTTGCTAAATATTATTTGATTTATCTATAAAATATATTTAATGGCTTCTATATTAAATGCTACATGTTGTATATTGATCAAAAATGTCTCATAAGGTCTGAAGTAACAAAAATATTGATCAACACAATGATAGCACATTGAAAAAATCAAAGAAGAAAAGTTCTTTGAAAATTCTTTACATAATTAATATGTTTGAACTATACGTAAGTTCAACTAATATGTATTGGTTAGTGTGTGTCATGCAGAGCCACAAAGTGAACAAGGTCAATAAGATTATTTCTAATATAAGTGCAGAAGAGCGTAAAATTCTGATAGAAAAATTGCAGAATGATGAATTAGGTGAATAAAAAAATATTATTCAATATGAATTTTTTGTTTTTATTTTCATTAATAATATACTTAAAAATATTAGATAACATGTTTCAAACAATCTATTAATTCATATATGTTTAATGTTCTACAGGGAGCAACAACGAAGGAAAATATCAATGTATTCTAAGAAAAGAAAAAATATAGAACATGTAAATGACGATGAATTGGTACTTAGTTCATTTTGAGTGATGTCGTAGGTTAATGAAAGGGGGGGATTTTTTATAGAACTATGAGTGATCTATTAGAACGAACATATAGACATACTTTCCACTTACAATACAAAAATCAATCCAATTATTCTAAGAACCAAATTATATCTAAACTACAATAAGCATTTCATTTAACAATGGTCAATGAGACATGTCAAACTTGCAATAACAAAAACATACAAAAACAAAAAAAAAAAACATTCAAAAAGTAATTATTCCTAATTGTATAAAATGATTTTCTAGAATTCGATGTATATATTACTGCAAACCATTCATTTATTAATATCTATTTTGTAATATTTAGTTTTCATACGTCATTATAAAAATAATTTATTACTTTTTCATGAAGATTACGAAATTCTCAAATGATCAACGCGTTGATATGTGAAACATGGCAGTAGGAATGTCCAAAAAATATTATAAGGAGATGGTCAAAGAAATGGACATAATTGCATCACAAGAGGAGCCATCTCAACAACCCCGTGCTTCAAATTTACGTAATCGTGATTGACTTTGTACATATAAAAAAATAATTTAGCATTAAATATTATTTTTCAAGTATTTTCTTGTAGAAAAGAAAACAAGATGGAACTCATTCAGCACATAAAATAGGACAACAAGGAAGAAAAGGGTTAATTTCAAAGTTTGTGAGTAATTGTTAATATTTCCTTATAACAACTCAAGGTTTCATTTTTGTATATTTTAAGTTGTTTTACAACAACCATCCTTGAATGTCTTCAAATAGGTGCCAAATACAAAGAAGAGTCATTGGAAGAATTGATTGACATTGGGTTAAATAAGGGTTGTGAGTATATGTTGGCATTTCAAAAATTAATTGTGGAATTTGTAAGTGTTTATGTCGTTTTACTTCTTTGAGTTGTTAAAGAAAAACAACAACAACAACTACTACCTTTATATTAAATCTATGGTTTATAATGGGGTTTAAAACATGCATGAAACAAAGCATAGAACTACACTAGTAGAAAAATTGTTGCAACAAGGCATGAGACTTGGTTTTTAAACCATGTGCATAGTTTATGAGTCACTTCTTTCTATGGTACATTATTCGATTTACATTGATGTATAATATTTATTTCAATTTTCATTATTCTCACTAATGTAGGTACACTCATTACACTTTATTTTTATGTTTGCAGATGGAACTGTAATATCAAGGAGATGAAAACAATTGATGCAATCAACAAAACATTCCTCCAAATAACCCAAGTCATGGAAGTAGCTCGAGCATTGACAACAGTTCCAATGAAGAATGATGATCGATTTGGATATCAATGCAGCTTGTTGTATTTTTAGAAATAATTGTTTGTGAAAACCAGACAGTTTGTTTAATGTAATAGACATAGTGTCCAAATTGAAAGACAAGGAGTTACCAATAACAATCCCATTTTGTATGGCAAAGAATCTCTTATTGATATATAATAAAATACATTTTAGTTTATTCTATTGTGTTATCTAATGTCGATGTGAAATGTTACACCACTGATTAAATATATGGATGATTAAATATTATAATGAAGAGATGTGAAATCTAATGATATAACAAATTAATCCAAACATCATATACAAATGCACTAATCAAATTTTAATTTCTATGAATATTGTTATAAGATATATGTTGATTTTTCAATAAATAATGGATTTTAAAAATTACAATAATTGTACTATCACAGGTCGATGTTTTCAAAAAAGAGAAAATCTCATTCAAAAATTAATGTGTTTATAACATAAAAACGCACCGGTGCGTTATGTTATATAAAATCATTGTGACAGCATCATTTTGCATGTTCAGTGCCTTTTAGGAAAACGAGAGCACTAGTGTTTGAGATTAACACCCCAGTGCATTGTAATTGTTAACGCACCAATTATTTCATATAACTACCCCCCCCCCCTTGGTCCTACAAAATATTATCTCCATCCCAGTGCATTATGAAAACTAACAGTATTGGTCCTTTTGTATAACTAATGCATCGGGGCGTTTTTACAACCAATATGCATCAGCACTGCAAGTTTACAAAAAGCACTGGCACAACAATTGTTTTTGGTGTGTTGGGGATTTTTTATCTATTAGCACCAGTGTGTTGTATATTACGCATCGATATTCTTTGCATTCAATGCATCGGTGTTTTTAGTTATGTATGTTGTCTGGTACTTTTATATCTATAGTGCACCGGTGGTACTTGTTCCATTAAGCACACCGCAAAAAAAACATCTGCTACAACCTCTGGCTGCACATATTTTTTCAGTTGTGATGAAGTTCTGTTAAAAATTCCACTAAAACATCTACTATCCAAAACAAATGTTTTAGCTAATGTTTTTTTGACAATGTTTTCCAATTTTATAACACTAAAAACCTCCATTATAACCTCCACTAAACAATATTTTCCTTGTACTGGAAAGGTCAGTTAGGAAACAAGGAGAACGGTACTCTCTTGATTTAGTAGATACGCTGAGAAGTTTGAAAGAAGGGATTAGAAGTTGCAAGGAAGATACTAATAGGTTGATTGAGGCACATGAAAGACTTGCTAAAGTATAGGAAAAACAAGAAAAAGTTAATGTAATCATCATTCATAGCCTTTCATGTTTGCAAAAGCAGGGACAACTGAGGATCAGTCAGGGACAGGAAGAAAAGAAAAATCAGGCATATGGCAGTAGGTATCATAGAGGACATAGGTTAGGTAGGGATGACATAGTCAAAGGTGGCATATATTTGGATACACCTAATAGGCAGGCTACCACTCATGGATTTTATTGTAGTTTTGTTTCTGAGAGATATCATTGTCATTGTCACTAGCATCCTTATAGGAGGAGTGAGAACCAGTGTTTTCCATAGGAGTTCAAGAAAGCCAAGCCTCCTACTTTTGATGGGGATGTGAAAAAATTAGAGGAGGCATAAGCATGGCTACTTGGGATGAAGAAGTTCTTCAGATTGTGTGATTATTCATAGAATATGAAAGCCAAGATATTTATCTTCAATCTCAAGGAAAAATCAGATATCTAGTCGGAAGATGTGAAGTGTGTCAGGGACATCATGGTAGAGGAGCTAAGTTGGCATGAGTTTAAAAGACTCTTCAAGAAGTGCTTGTCTAAGAGATATTATGATGGAAAGACCAAGGAATTCTATGAGCTTAAGATGGGTTCCATGACAGATGAAGAGTATATGACCAAGTTTCTGGAGTTGTTGAGGTATGTGCCTTATATCAAGGATTATAATGCAAAGGTCCAAAGGTTCATTAGTGGATTTATTTAGCATTTAAAGATAAGATTGAGTATGATGAGCCTCAATCATTGGAGAAGTCATCGAGAAGCTAAAGAATTATTATGAGCAGTCTAAGCGCAAGCCTAAGCCTAAGCAAGATTGTAAAGGTAATGAGAAGACTAAAGGTAAGTGGGCTAAGAAGTGAGGAATACTCCATGATGCAAGTGACAAGGAAAACATAGCACCTTATAAGAAGTTCAATGAAGTTGACATAGGACACGGATTTTAGCCTGAGGAGAAGAATAAAGGTAATGGGAGGAAGCCTTTGAGGTGTTGGACTTGTGGTGGAGAGCATCACGAGAGTGAGTGCCCATTACACCAAGGTGGCAGGCCTCATATTTACAGTGCTCGGGAGGCACAAATAGTGGGAGATGTGGGGAAAAGTCTTCCTTGGATTTATGCATCATTGGATAATAGGCAAGTTGATCATTAAGCATCCATTTTCGAGATGGAAGGTAAGCTTCATAGTTAATTTGTTTCCATTTTGATTGATCCTAGATCTAATTATAATTATATCAGTCCTAGCCTAGTGGATAAGTGTTTCTTGAATAAAGAAGTACATGTAGGATCTTGGTTAGTGCATTTAGCTATAGGGACCAAGAGAAGAGTTCATCACTGGTTGAGATCTTGTGCATTTGATCTTAATGGTATGCGTACATCAACACATCTAAATAGGTTTCCTTTGGGTTCATATAGTATGCGTTTAGGCAAGCATTGGTTGTTCATTCATAGGACTAAAGAGGATTTCTATGATGAGACTATTGAGTGCCTCGATAATGATGGAGAAAGGAGAGTTTTGTAGGGGAAAAATAATCCTCTAATAGTGAGAATGGTTACAGCGATGCAAAAAAAACAAAGTTCCCGGAAAGGATTTTTATTGTTTGTAGTGCCTATTTCCAATTACAAAGGGAAGGATGTTCAGGATGAGGAAGTCCTAAAGAGGTATCCTATTTTGAACTAGTTTTAGGATGTGTTTCATGCAAAGATTTCATATTTTCCTCCTCATAGGGAAGTGGATTTCTCTATTGAGTTGATACCAGGAGCACCACCATCATCTAAGGTACCTTATAGGACAAGCTCTCTATAGTAGGTGGAATGAAAGTTGTATCTTAAGGAACTACTTGATAAAGGATACATAAGTCCAATTATATTGTCTTGGGGTGCACCAGCATTATTTGTAAAGAAGAAGGGCGATACTCTTAGATTGTGCATTGATTACTGACAGTTGAACAAGGTAACTATCAAGAATAGGTATTCATTGTTGCAGATTGATGATTTGTTTAATGAACTGAAGGGAGTTGCAGTGTTTTCAAAGATTTATTTGAGATCAAGATATCATTAGGTGCACATCAAAGAAGAATACATCTACAAGCCTAATGCATTATGTACAAGGTATGAACATTATGAGTTTGTGGTGGTTCCTTTTGGTCTTACCAATGCTCCAGTCACTTTCATGTGTTTGATGAATGGTGTGTTGTGTCCTTACCTGGAAAATTTTGTGATAGTTTTTATTGATGATATATTTATATACTCTATGGATTAGGAAGAGCATGCATAACACCTGGCAGCAGTGTTGAGATTGTTGAGAGGCTATTAGTTGTATGCCAAGCTCAACAAGTGTTGTTTCTTTCAATCTCAGATTCACTATGTTGGGCCCTACTTTTTTAATCCTTTTGATACCCTATTTTACTATTTACACTACAAACTACCCTATTTTACCCTTTTTGACACCTTGAAACCACTCTATATTGCCTAAATTGTGTTATTTTACATTTGCATATAAGAATCACAATAAAGATTCTTTTACATATCTTTAGTTAATCTAAGTAGATGCTAAATGAGTTTGTATTTCTTGACTCACTATTGACTGATTTTTTGATAAGGTTCTTAAACATAAGGATGGAAACGTGCATACATTGACAAGTCATTAGTGACCCAAAATCCAACTCAAAAATATATCGGGAAGCCATTATATTCAGTACTCTACTCCATATTTGGTACTAGTCAACCGATTGGCATCTCGATGGTGGTTTCTTTTGTTCATGGTTGTGGGGTTAACTTCTTCGAACCTAAAGATAGCATTATAATTGGATAATGCAGATATGATATGGATGCATGATCTTTGGAATTGTCTTAGCTCAATTAAGCCTAGATCACGCACGCATTTACTTTTTTTGAGTCATTTCGTTGTAACTATCTTTGGCTCTTAAACTTTTTAAGAAGGCCCAGCATTAGTGTGAGAAGTTACATACATAGTGAAACTGTGGCAAGGAAATTGTGACTAAAAAACACCTTATAATTTTTTTTTTTTATCTAAAGTTGGAACACCTAGACTTATGTTTTATTGAAGGATTTAATATGTTTGATCTCGACTTTTATATTCATGGATTCATATGCTTATAATCTTTGAGTTATTGATCCAAATTAGATTGTCTCGAGTCGTGGCAAGGGCCCACCATAGACCTCAGCTAAGTCCTGTATCAATTTCAATTAGATAGGAAGTGTGCTTATTAGATTTAGTAAAATTGTACTTTAAATTTATGTTTCTCTTTTTCAATTTCCATAATTTTTTCACTTAGGACTGTAATTGAATGACACTTTTAATCTTCCATAGATCTAAGTGCTATGATTAAAAGATTGCTGGTTAGATGCTTGTTTTTAATTGTGTGGGTTTGTAAATAATTTTCATAGGGATTATTTGAATTCGTAAGTTTCTTTGTTGATATCGAAAAGTGATAAAGAGTAGGTTCAGCTTAGATTGGATTTCTGATTAATGCATTTCTCATAGTCTTTGCAATGAATTCTTTGATCTGAAAGAAATAATTTGATTAACTATCCATATACAATCTTAGTAAGGAGTCCTTGTAGTTAATATCAAGTATAATTGAATTTTTGCAAGATTAAGTAAGAATAGTATGTCAGTTGCTTTATTTCTCAAGCAATTATGAATATTACATTAGGAAACAATGTGCCTCTTGGTTCATTCCTTAATCAATTTTGAATATGATTTATCCAATTATAAGTTGTGTGGCATTTGTTTTATTTTCTCAATTAATTTTGAATCAATTTCTTGAATTAGAAAGTTGTATGAATGATTTCAAGCCTTGTTGAGTTTAATTTTCAAATTCTAGCTTGGCCATGGGGATTAGTCTTGTGTGGAGATTTTTAATAGAACAAATTATTTATATTGAATTTTGAGTTTAGTTTATGATTGTTGTCAAGTGAAGAATATTTAAGTATTCATGTGGTTACTAAAGATAGATTAGTAATTTAAATTATATGTGACATTGAAGAATATAATAGGTTTCTTCACTTCTAGAAACTTTCGTATAATGATTTTAAATTAGGAACAAAATTTGGTCATTCGGTACTTAAATTCGTACTAAGTTAGCATAGGAAAATAAATTTTAGATCTGAAGCGTAATGTCTTGTAACTCAAATCTTACAAAATCTGATTGACAATTCTAAACTTAGGGAAATAAAACGACATATAAATATCATAACATTTTTGGCGTCGTTGCATGGGAGTTGCAAATGATACATGTAGCATTTTTTTAATAGATTTATATGTGTGATGAGGATTTTGTAGGGAAATCAGAGGGCATAGAGTGTACGGTAAGACGTGAGTGAAGACCCACACATACACTATGGTGGGGTTGTGCCAAAGTCTGATTGTCTTTTGTATATTCTTGTAGCACTTTTTCTTTCTTATGCGTAAAAGTAGAGGTAGACCTAGAGATAGTAAGGGGAGATTTATTCTAAGTACGAAATCACTTTCAGAATTATTTGGTCCCGCAAAAACACCTCCAATTAACCCTATTGATCATTACACCAGTATTAGAGAGGAGGGAGAAATCTCTGCAACAAAAGTGGCCTCAGAGAGAGAAAAAAAAAAACACATCACATCTAGAGGGGGAAATACAACTTCAAACCATACTACAGCAAGAACAATCCATATTAGGAGTTGTTGTAGGAACGAAAGTTGTGGTAGTCTCACAAGTAGAATTAATAGTAGGAGGACCTTGAAGAGGCTTGGGACCTGGGCAAATCAAACCCAACCCAATCGAATCTTCTTCCAGTTTGAATACCATACCAGAGCTTACTTCTGGAATTTTTGCAACGATGGCTAATAGAGGAGAAGGTGAGGAGAATAGAAACAATGAAAAAAATAATGGTGGGACCAATGTTGTGGATAATGATAGAATCAATATTTTATTTAGTGGGAATAATGAGTGAAGAGAAGGGCCAAGAGGGGTACTTGAGGAGAATGAGGAAGAGTCAAAAACCAAATTTGGATTCTCAATTCTGAATGTCACTAGAAACATTATTATGAAAACATACATTTGGCATCTCTTCCACTTCTCCATGGTACGTCTTCTAAAGACCTTGATTATTTTATGTTTGAATTTGATATTATTTGCATAAGTTATAAATATCATGATGATGCCCATAAGCTCAAACTATTTCTTGCTACCCTAAAATATTCAGCCCTGAGATGGTTTATGAGTTTAGGGGAACATACTATCAATTAGGATTTTCCCCAAGTATCAACCATGGAACTCTCAAGCATATTATTCCCCATGGCCTACCCAACCACCTTAGAATTCACCTTGGAACCAGGGATGGAGAGGTAATCCTTACGGTATTTCCTTTAAGTCCCAAGCCCAAGCACCTTCATACTCCCAATACCAACCACAATATTAACCTTATATGCCTTATACACCAAATATTCCTTAATTGCAAGAAGGCTATAACCCACCTTACCCCAAACAATCTTCATTACCATTAGCACCTGTTTTTGGGAAAACTAGTGTCTATTTGATCTGCTAGTCCCACTAAGACGGGTAGCTATCTTAGAAATAAACAATTCAAAGCAACTTGTGTTTTCCTTTATGTATGATAGATAAGATAGAAGCAGAGAGCACCAACCTGAATCTTTTGCTCGGCTCCTTGCTTGTTTCCTCTCTCCTTTGATAGAGCTTGCTACTACTTTCTTACTTGTCCCGCTTTAAAGAACACCTGTAGAGGCAAAGCAAAAAAACACCATCAAAGCATAGAGATATATAATACCATAAACAATGCAAAATCAGAAGTACATTAACGATACAATTGCATTCACAAATAGCAAGATTCACAAATACACAAGTATATGGAGGAAAACTCAGATAACTTTATTGATAGTAGAAGTAGAAGAGAGGATTACAACACAGCTGTCTAATCCAGCATCATCCTCCTAGCATGAAAGCCCTCTTCACCTCATGAAAAGTAAGATCACCCAACAATACAATGTCTCAAAGAGAAACCAACAGCACTTCCTTACAAATTACAAAACTCGAGCCTCTAGATCTCTGCGATGAGGGATCCACTTATAGGTATTTGCAGATGGGTGAGTCAGCTTCTGGGTTTTTTATTAGTGTCATTTCACTGACAGTTCTTGGTTCCACTTGGAGATTTCATGATCTCTTACTCATCCCTAGGAAAATTCAGAGAGGCAAGTGTCATAGGAGAAGTTTCTAGAAGATTCTCTAGGTTTCCACTTAGCAAACTGCCTCTTCCATTTGTCTACTCTCATCCATCGCACCCCACAAAAGGCTCTTTCAGTATGCATCACACCTGGCTAGTGTAGCAGCTAGTATGCATCGCACCCTAAGCATGGAGTAGTCTGTATGGTCCAGTTTTGGCCAGTTCTGAGTAGTTTTTTAGGTGGAACTTCTGGGAAATGATGTAATCAGTTGACCATGATCCTTTAAGGTGTGAAACAACACTTTTAGGGGTTTAAGAGCCCTTGGTTTATAGACATATGTGATTAGGGTTTGCAGTGCCCAAATATGTCTATAACAGTTGCCCCCCAAAGGATCCGAGGTCTTCGAACTAGAACATGACTTGTATAAAATACAAACAATACATTATCTTCATATTATTTTCATGATCTAGCTGAGGCGGGCATTCCCATGCTCAGCTTTATAAATTCATTTTCATGTACATAGGACAGAAAATCGTCCGTTGTTGTAGATTGGTGATTCTTGTAGAGCCATCGTCCCTTAGCTTTGATGATCATCTGTGTAACTATGGTGTACATTTGATGTTTTTATTTTCCTAAATATATCATAGCCCAGATGGATGAAACTAGATCTGGGATCTTCAAACTCATTCAATCTTCGCCCGATGTACAAGTTCATCTATGTGAAAATATGTTCTGAAGTTGAACATGGAAAGACATCGCCTAATTACTAGCCAATGATGTAAGTTGTTAACAGGCGCGAGAGGAATCACCAATAATGATAATGACCCTCAAGGTACTACAATACAATTCACGTGGTATGAATATATGAGTCAATGTTGAACACCACGCAAAATCTTTTGGTTGAAGGCCATTGATGTAAACCTGTCATCGGAAGTGAGAAACTTGCCATTGAAGCATGCAAGCTTCAAAGTACTGAAAGGGTTGTTTCTAAATCAACTTCTTGGATAATGAGCTGATGTCAACAAGAAGTGACCCATCGTAGGAGGGCCTTAATGAATCCCACATCTACGACATGAAATGAAGCAAATGATTTTCTGGAGGTGAAACCAATTTGATGATACAAGGTTCAGGAATGGTGGTCATGAAAAATGGAGAGTGAAGGTATTGCAATGGATGAGGCGTTAGCTAGGTGGTAAATTCTTTGAATGACTTCTCTTGAACATGTCGGTGACACTAAAGTGGATTGGTAGTGTTAACCCAAAAAGTTGTATGGTACGGATGACCAATGGTGATGTGACCAGTGAATAGAATAACCCAACCCGACTAAATCATGGTGATGGAGTGAAAGTATCATGTTCAAGAGCGCCTGCTACCAATGAAGTTATTCAAGTTTTCTTCCCATTTTCCCCAATAATTGCTGACCAGTACCTCTTTATTTTTGTCAAACTTGAGGAGGATAACATATGCTTGTTCTATAATTTTCCCTTCGGGCAAACTTGTCGATATGTTTTAGCGAGCCTAACGACAGTGAAACTCGCTCTTGTCTGGATGGAAAAGTTTGTCGCTATTTTTTTAACGAGTTTAATGACAAAGATAACTCGGTCCTTTTCATGTTTAGGGAGTCTAAAAAGGGATGGAAAGGAAACTCCAGCAGTCCTTTTTCATGGCATAATACCTTAAGTCCGAAAAAGTATAAAATAATACGAAAGGGATGACTTTTTGATGGTTTTAGCGAGCTGAATAAGACAAGCGCTTGATCTTTTTGTGGAATGATCCCTCAGGTCCAAAAAGATTAAAATGCAGAGGAGGGATGGTGCTTCCCATTACTTTAAAATATGGGAAGGCCACTAGCTCGATAATCTTTTCATATTTTACGAGTCTAAAAAGAGCTTAAAAGAGACTCGTTTTTTAGGAACGAGTGATGTTTTTGGGTAATAACTGGTTCCATGTAAGTTTGGAACTTCTCAAACACAGCAGTGTCAAGAGGGTGGCTACTAGAATCACTCGTCACAATTTTTCCTCAAAAGGGTAAACAATCAAGTGGAAGCGTATGATCGGCCAAAAGAAAGGAGGTGATGGTAAGAAAACAACCAAGGCTAAAAAGGTTGATAACAAGGTAATCACAAAGGTTATTTACCAAGGGTGGATTCATTTTTTAATGAGCTTGAATCTTTAGAAACTGTGTTCAATGGAAAGTTTATTTTTTAACAAGCTTGAACTTTGTAGAAACATTGCTCGTTGGCATGTTTATTTTTAACGAGCTTGAACCCTGTGGGAATGTTGCTCATTGGCAAGTTTATTTTTTAACGAGCTTGAACCCTATGGTAACATTGTTCATGATAATAGTCAAAGATGTTCAATTTACCATTAACACTATATTCTTTCGACGATCATATAACCTATTCAATTACTCCATCAAATTGATTAGAAATGCAAATACATGCTTGAAAAATGAGTTAAAAACTAACATTTTACTTGAATTACATGAATAGTAACATAAAAGCAGTTTTACTTCTCATTTTTACCAATTTGTTCAAATTTGGGATTTTTGGAGCTCTGGAGGTGTTTTCCCTCTCAAATTTCATCAGCTGATTTCAGGAGATCCAGTGGATTATTCTTCACGTCGTTAGGACCAGGTAGGAGCTAACCCTGATCTCTTCAATTGCATTCCATCCTTTTCTGATTTAGAGCAAGCTTTCCCTTTCTTCTGGGCCCCAGGGGTTTGAAGAATTCATTCTCTCCCCATCACACCTAGTTTGCATCGAAAAGTGCGACGCATACTAAGCTGGCCATTGGCCAGTTAGTATGCATCTCACCCTGTACACAGGCAGGGTGTGATGGGCGCAGAAGGGAAAGTTTGTGCTGTGTTTTCTCATGAAATTTTTGCCTGTTTTTGCCCAAATCAGGATCCTAATTCATCTTTTGTTTGTGTTTCAGAGATTCATCGGATCAAGATGGTCATTATATGGTATGAACGCGAGCATGAAGAAGAGGACATGATTTCCTTACATGATCTCGGTACGGTTACTGCATTGTGAAACTGTGGTTTGCTCAAATTCTTCCACATATCTAACATGAGGCAACAAATCAATTTGCTTCAATATCTTCTCGATGCATGGAATCTGACCAACCAGGTGTTCCAGATTACAGGCAAATCTATTCCTTTGACAGTTGAGGATATCTACTTTTTGACTAGGTTATCGAGGCGTGGTGCCCCTCTCTCATTATCAAAATCCGCCCATGGGGGTGAATCTGTGAGGGATTATATTCGCCAGTTTTGTAGAGATGGATCTCAGTTGAGTAGGGATGGCAAGATTAGTATTCGAGATGTCACTGACCAGTCCTTGAGGACTATCTTATTCACCTTTACTAGATTGGCTGGTAGCGCGGCTCTTCATTTGGCCAAAAAATCATATATGCTATATGCCTTGGAATCCCTGGAACCAAAGGTATTCAACTGGTGTGAGGTAGTACTTCCAGTTATAAAAGAACATCTTTCCAAGGTGAAGAATGGAAGATCTAATAACTTTGGTTATGGTTCCATTTGAAGTGCTTTCACCTTGGAGAGGATTCCACTGATGCAGCCACAGTACATTTCACTAGGAATGCTAGCACCGATGGAACCACGGATGTAGAGATGGGTTGAACTCATGGCGAGACATGCTAGTCAGTCACAGATTTCATTCTCTCATGCCTTATTTGAGTGTTTCAACTATCAGGAGATGGTCTTCGCAGAGTATCCATAGGTTGGGATGGATTTCCGAGGTGACCCGGATTTGGTGTTACCGGCTGGTGAGCAGTGGAGTGTTATGGGTAAAATGATCTGACCATATCTTTGTTTATTGCTTTTATAATTTTCTTGTGTTTTCTAAATGTTATCAAGACTATTCAAACTCATATATTTGTGCATATGTTGGGCCGGTGCGACCAACAACGCGCCCAAGGGCGGCAGCTGACGTTCGAGCAGGAGAGGCTGTAGGGAGGGTTGTTCTTCATGATTTGGACATAGCAGAGACCCTTGCAGTATTACAGGATCAGATCGAGGGTCTCACCCTTGGTATTCAGGATATGAGGACCGACGAGCTACCTCTGAGATTACAGCGCCATACCACTCGCGTTCTAAGTCGATGGACTAGGCTCTTACGTATGATCGCACAAGTGGTGACTTGCTATCACCAGCACCATTAGTCTAGGGTGCTTTTCTGCATTTTTGAGTTTTTTGCTCGTATGATCGATTTTGTCCTGGAAACAGAACATCTTGTAAAAATATAAACAGTTACATATTTTTTATTTTCGGAGTTTTATTTCGATTAAGTTATGTGATCCTGATGCAAATGTTAATTGAAATGTTTTTTCCTTTATAAATGCTGCAAATGTCTATCTAACACATAATTTGCTAGTGAATCAATTAATGTGTTTAAGTTTCTGGAAATGTGTTGATATTGAATAGAATCAAACTGCCTTTCCAAAATCCTGACCCTTAGGAACATACGATAGATAGCTGGATTCTGAATGGAGTAGATGCCAATCAGTTATAGGATGACGAGTTGTGAATCTAACCTGACAACAAGTCGGTTTATGCCACGTGCAATGGCATCAGAGAGAAGCTATATCAACATGTTGTACTAAGCGATGTTGTTTGTTGATCGACCAATACATATCCCTCTGAAACTCACTAACTTGCCGCTTGGATCAAAAATGGCCCAGGCTGCAGAAGACAGATTCTGCATACTACAACTAGCTCCGTCGGTGTATCCAACGAATGATTCCAACAGGTTCGACATCTGCAAAAAATTAAAAGTGGATTGCTTAACCAAAATGATAACTCTTGATGAAAACAAAATGTAACAAAAGCATATAAAGAGATTACTACACTTAATCAAGCATAGTAACGCTTAAGATACAACCCATTCCGGGGTTGCGACAGTGGAATCCCATCATAATCTACTAGCTCGTAGGCTCCTTTTGTTAATATTCTTTTACCAATATAGGGGCCCATCCACAATGGTTCGAACTTACCAGCTCCCAATTTATTGGAGTCCTGATCGTAAAGAAAAACCAGGTCACCTTCTAAGAAGACACGCGGTTTAGCATTTTTGTCAAATTATGCCTTGACATGTTTCTTATGAGCTTCATTAGCCAAAGCGGCATCACGACAGGTTTCATCCAATTGGATTAGTTCCAAGAAACAAGCCTCTTCCTCTGAAGTTTCAGGAAGTAGATCAATTGCGAGCTTGAGAGATGAAATTTCACACTGAATAGGTAAGACCGCTTCCAGGCCATACACCAATTGAAAGGGTGTAAATCTGGTCGCATTTCTCACTGATGTCCTATATGCCCACAAGGCTGAGTATAGGATTAAGTGACAATTTTGTTTGTGGATTCCAATCATCATTTGCAGCATGCGCTTTAGGATTTTGTTGATGGCCTCAACTTGTCTGTTAGATTGTGGATAATATGGAGTAGAACTGTTGTGGGATAGTCCTAAATTGGCAACTAATTCAACCATCATGTGATTGTGAAAATGTGATCCATGATTTGTGACTATAGCCAGTGGAACACCGAATCTAGAGACTACATGATTGAAAAAGAAAAGAGCAGTCATTTCACCATTGTTGTTTAATGTAGGCATCGCCTCAGCCCATTTTGTAAAATAGTTGACTGCGACTATGATATACCCATGCCCCCCCGGCCGAGGTAGGGTTACATGTCTTGAAATGTATGCCCCATTTGGCGAATGGCCCAACAACAACTACTAGATGCAATGGTGCGGGTGGTAGTCTGGTTTTGTGGTCAAAGATCTGATAACCATGGCAACTTCTGACTGCGATTATGCACTCTTTGAATATTGTGGGCCAGAAGTAACCAGCTCATAAGATCCTTTGTGTCGTAGGGTAACTAGATTGATTCCCCCACATGCGCCTGAATAACAGTCATTTAGGACTTTTTCGGCCTCCTCATGCGTGAGGCACCTTCTCAGAACAGTATCGACACCAGGACGATAAAGTGTATCACCGATGCTCATGTAGTCTTTTAATTGGTATCAAATACATCGTTGTTTAGAGCGAGTGGTATTAGACCTAAATGTTTGGGTTTGGAGATAGATTAGTATATCTCCATACCACGGATCACTTGACGATATCAGAAACACAGATTCATCCATGATTGATGCTTTACATGTTGAATCGTTGGACGATGATGGGAGGTCGCATAGTAACTCTGCGAAAACTAGAGATTTCTTTAATTTGGATTTCGTGAATTTCAGATCAAATTCTTCCAAAATGGCTATCCATTTTGAATATTTTCCCCCTAGTAATTGTGACAGAATGTAAGTCATAGAGTTGCAATCTGACAAAATGGTAGTTTTGTGAAAGAGGATATAGTGTCGAAATCTCTATACTGCTTGAACAGCTACTAGAGCTAGCTTTTCAACATAGGAGTACTTGCTTTCTGTATCATTTAAGTTTTGACTTAAATAATAGATAGGATGTTCAATTCCGTTGTCTTCTTGTACTAAAACTATTGCTGCTAGATACAAGTTAAAGTCTTTTTTATAGTCAGGAGCATACATTAATGATGCTTTTATTAGGGAATCCTTTAAAGCATCAAAGGAAGCTTGCGCAACTTGATCCCAGTTGAAGGGCACTTCTTTTTTCAAAAGACACATATAACCTTTAGCAAGTTCGGCATAATTTGGAATGAACCTCCTTAGAAAGTTTGCTTTCCCTTGGAGTTTCTGAATCTGAAGAAAATTTGAAGGTGGAGGCATGTCGATGATTGCCTAAACCTTACATGGGTTGAGTCAAATCCCATCTTTAGAAACTACAAAACCAAGTAAACAACCAAAACCGACACAAAACACACACTTGTGTGGATTGATTCGTATATTGTAGTGTCAACAATGTAGAAATATAGCTCTCAAATGTTGCGGATGATTAGTCCACTTTCGCGAATGATCCAGTAGATCGTCGAGATATGGTTGAACGATGTGTTTGATGTCATGGAAGGCGTAGTTCATTACCCTCTGAAAAGTTGCCCCTCCATTCTTTAAACCGAAAGGTAGTTTACGGTACGCAAATGTGCCCCACGGACATATAAATGCAGACTTTGACTAGTCCTATGGGCAGATGTTTATTTGATTATATCCAGAAAATCCATCCATGAATGAAAATATTTCATCCGGTGCATTCATCAATTATCTGGTCAATGAAGGGTGTAGGGTAGTTGTCCTTTGGACAAGCATGATTTATATCCCTGTAATCAACGCACACTCTAATCGTTCCTTGCTTTTCCATGATAGGAACAATATTCGATAGCCAATCAGTTAGAGGAACAAGGTAAATGAAACCAGCATGTAAAAGCTTTTCGAATTCTGCCTTGATGGCAGCAACTTTCTTCAGGTGAACCTATCGAAGCAGATGTCATACTAGTTTGACATCTAGATACATCTTGATTTCATGTTCAACGATGCTCGAGTCAATGCCTGGCATTTCTTCATATGACCATGCAAATACATCTTTGAATTCACGAAAGAGAGTGGAGTATATTTGCAGTTCTGAAGAAGAACGAGATTTATCGACATGAATATTCTCTACAACATTAGGTTTGATCTTGATATTTATGGCGATATTTTCTTCAATATTGGATAGATTTCGCTCGGAATCCACCATATTTACAGTATTTGATAGAAAATCAAAAACTAAAGGATGATTAAGGTCGCTGGAATAATCTTCGTTGTTATCTTGACGATGAGAACGATGGTGGTAATCTTCCCATGGTGCCTCTCCTATCATCATTGACCGAATGATTCCTTCATCTGTAGAATGTATACGTGACCAAGGATCTCAAGAGGTGCCATATTCTAGAGACCTATCTATCCAAACACTTGATGAGTGTTGATTTTGGTTTGCCGCCCAGGCCAAGAAAATTGATTGCTACAAAATTTCTATGGGGCTTGGAGGCAATACCTAGTGATGATCC
Organism: Pinus taeda; assembly: GCA_000404065.3. NCBI lineage: Eukaryota > Viridiplantae > Streptophyta > Pinopsida > Pinales > Pinaceae > Pinus > Pinus taeda. Next base: position 169,247 of record APFE030624401.1, read on the forward strand.
ATGCTAACAAAATGTTTGAATATCTTCTTAATCTTTGCTAATGTAGAAGATACCATTTTACACGTTTCCACCGTGGCCACTTCTGCCAGATTACTCGGAGGCGAGAGGGCAAAAGTACCCATTAAGGCAGGGTCTTTTAGGAGGCCTACTCCAACATTTTGAAGCAATTGGGAGCTTCCATGGATCATTGGAATGCTTCCCGTAGCTTGAGAACTATTGGAGACAAAGGTTAGTTGGTCAACGATTGTAATTCTGCCTTGGAAGGGAAATGCAATCTTTCTAAAATAAGTTAACACAATAGTAGCCATAGCATAAATCTAGGGCCTTCCCAGTAGGATATTGTAATCGAGGTTTCCATCGATAACTTCAACTTCAATTTCTACTGTCTTGCCCCCCAGTTCAACTTGCAAGTTACTTAATATCCCATATGGAGTGTATGTTCTTCCATCGAACGCATTTAATGTCATTGATGATCGCGACAATGGTGGTGAGCCTAAAGTTTTCTAGCAACTCATTGACATAATACAGGTAGATGCCCCCTCATCAATGATTGTTCTATGAACAGTTTTGTTGAGGGCTTTTAACTATATAAGGAAAGCGAGTTGGGTCAATAACTAAGGTTCATATCCTTTATGGTTAAAGGCCACAAGATTGGAATCCATTGGGTCAATCCCACCTATTGCTGATAATAAAGCTTGCTTTTGGGAGGGGCAATTCTGTAGTACTTCAAGTGTCGACATAGTGGATGGTGATTGAGCCAGATCCTCTACTATATTATAATTATGTGCTACTCAATCACGAGGATTAAATGTCGCTTTATGTACTACTCCCTTTGGCAGCTTTATTGTTAGTTCAAGAATGATGGGTGGCACAACTTCTGTTGTCGAACTACTAGTTTGATCTGTAGCCTTGTTGTTGTTTGAAATCTGTGGATTCTCGTAATCTTTATTCCTTGTCGATATCAAAGTATCATTTTTTTGTTTCGAAATGGACAACATAAGCACTTGGGATGGGGAAGCATGATCAATAGCAACCAGATTGGTTTCTGGGTTTGGAAATGGATCAGTCAATACTGCCGAGGTACTTGAAATCTTCAAAAACTTCATGACCTTAGCTCGATGTGAACAATCTTTCATATAATGGTCCTCATCACATATGAAACATGGCTGATTAGGTTTCTTTCACCCAGTAAGGTTTCCAGAAAACTTCTCAAGAGTCGAATCTTCCTGTTTCTTCTTCTTGTTTTTCCCTTTCTTCTTTCCCCCTGGTTGCTTCAGTTCTTTGCCTTTGTCGGATGACACGACATTAACCTCCGAGGTAGGAAGTTTGTCATTTACTTTTTTACTAGAAACCGCAAGGGCCTTACTAGATGGAGCCTTTGTGGTTTACATAATCGAGGTGCCAATCATGCCATCACTGGAATCAGTGCCCCTGTTTGATTTAGGAGGGGGAGGAATGGAAAATTCTGGTCTAGGAGTGTCAATAATTTTGTCATAGAGTGTGCCAGACTGAGTATAGATCAATTCTAGATATTGTGCACGAGAAATGACTTGCTCTTCTGTGAAAACTCCTCCCTTGGCCACATCTTCTGTAATAGAAGGTAATAACGACTTAATAAACCACTCAGCCAGAATCTGATCAGGAACATATGTCTTTACCATTCGACGACTACGTCGCCACTCATGAATATGATCAGATATGTGAGTGACTATTGTCTGTATAAAATTGGTAAGGAGCTCCGTTCCTGTTTCGTACCTTATGGGTAACTGAAAGTGGGTTAAAAAAGTAGTGGCGAGGGTGCTGAAGTTGTCAAATGAAGCTCTAGGGTATTCAATGTACCATTTTGCTACCAGACCAGTTAATGTTCGTTGAAAAAGATGAAGCCTAATCAAATAATCATTGAGGGTGTTGGATGAACACCACAAATGAAAGGTCATTACGTGATTCGATGGATCTTCACCCAGATTTCCATTGAATTTAGGAATATCTAAGGGAATTTTATGAGGAATCGCTAGCCACCAAGGGGCATAAGCAATTGGATCATTCGTTAATCGGTTGAAATCTAGTAATTCCAGAGTTGCTAGCAAGGGCAACTATTGATTCAGGTTTGGCGAAGCATACCCAGGATAAGATGGGATTGCCTGAGCAGTAGGTCATTGCATACCAGCATAATGTATCTGATGCTAATAACTTTGATAAGGTTGATGGGCATAAACATTATAATATGATTGTTGGTAACCGTTTTGAAAATACAGTTGCCCATTACTTGGAAAGCTTTGTTGCTCAGGCCCTCGGTAAGCTTGCTGGAATTGTGGTTGTTGATATTGTAGCAGTGATGGTTGTTGGACCATTTGCTATTGTCCAATACTAGATGTTTGACCAAGATGAGGGGTGATAGTACCCATTTGAGCCTGAGTCGCTCCAGTTAAGGAGTCACTAATCTGAGGTTGTGATTGAGCCGTGGAGAAAAGAGGTTGTTGTATTACGACCTGAGAAACTTGAGGTTGACATACAACATGTAGTGCTTGTACTTGCAACACAGTCACAATAGCAGGTGTAGTGGGAATGTTCGACATAGGTTGACTTGGTTGCATTGAATATACAACCCTTGGTTGTTGAGCCAGTATTGGTACCCAACCACTGGATGCAATTCCAATTTGACCTGAATTTTGTTGTGAACTCTCATATGGTTGTTCTCCTGGAGGGAACAATGGAAAAGCATACTACCCCCCATATGGCAGAAATCTAGTGTTCAAAGGGTAAATTGTTCTTTGGAGACTAGTCTGCCCAAATTGATACTAATGTGAAGGATCAATTTGTTGAGTCTCAACATAAGAAATTCCAGATAAGATTTCGGATGAACAAATAAGAACAGACCATGCTATCGAAACAGTGCCTAGGTGGACTCCATCTAGTGGTTGAGAACTAGTTGCGACAGATGGTATACCAGCGAACATTGTTGGAGTAACAGCAGGATGCTCCACTGCTGCTATATCATATGACACAGTACTAGATGTTGATGGCTATTCAGACATATTTAGTCTATCTAAAAGATTTCCTAGCGATTCGACAGGAACTTGCGATGAAGGGTGATTAAAAGAACTAACTTTTGTAGTAGAAGGATATAGGTGGATCCCAAAATGCAACGGGGTACTGGATGGAAGATCCTCTAAAATATCTTCTATAGAAATCAGTCCAGGTGGAAGAGGTAGACCTTCAGGTCCGTAAAATATTTATGGAGCTGAAGAAGGTATATCTTCTACAGTAACAGACAGTGGAGGGGTGACACCCTCTGAATCAGCCCTAGATGGAGCTAGTTTAGGGGAAGTGTTTATCATTAGACTAGGATCAGTTCTAATGTCCTCTTATAACTACGGAACTTCTTTTGTAAAGGCAGATGTACCAGAAATAATTGGAGTAACTGGAGTCTTTGATGATGTTGAAACACAAGTTTCAAATAAACTAGGAGAATTTGACCCAGTTAAACAAGACCATTTTGCCCAGAATGGTTTTGTTTCCAGAGTCAAAGACAGTTGACTCACTAGCCTCTGTGAACGATGGGGTTTTAATTGACTTTCTTCCATGATTGTGGATTACTTGATCAACTCAAAATCAAAAATGGGAAAATTTTATTCCAAATTAAATGAATTTTATGACACTTTGACACAACTTACTTTTTCAATTTTTAAGAGTCAATAAAAAGCTAAAGGTGACTCTAGTCTCCTTTGATTTTTAATGAGCCTAAAGTGACAAGTGCTCAAATGGACCTTTTCGTTTAGGGAGTCGAAAAGGAACAAAAGTGACTACTCTGGAAATCTAGATAGAGGGATTACCAAACCAATCGCAAAAATGCAATATACACCTTGGTTGTAAATTAAAGATAAATTACCAAGGACTTTAGTACGGTAGTCAATCTTCCCGAATGTTTTGTTCAGTGCATTGCGATCGATAGGGCGGCAGACATGACTTCTTGAGGATAAAGGATATCAGCGTATTGTGGTCTCCCAATATATACTCGATGATACAGGGAGCACAAGTCTGTACTGGCACTTGTTGTATCAAAGAAGAGGAATCACCCAACCTTCAATGAAAATGATAGTTACCAGGTTTTACGACACCGGAACACATCTCTAGCCTAGACTTCTATATGTGTTGTGTTAGGCTCCAAAGAGTTTTTATGTTCATTGGGGTTTATTTTAGAGTTGATCTTTCTTAGAATTTTGCCTTTCAAGGTTCACCACGTGATGTACATGCAAAAATTCCTAAATATGTAACCTAAAATGATAAACAGTCATTTGTTTTTCTTTTAGCAATGAAAATCCTAGCTACTAAGGAAAGAAAAGTACGGTTCTTTCAACAGAGAGCAGAGAGCACACACTAAATGCACTTTTCCTAAATCATTTTCTGCATGCAGTCTAAATGCAAATGCACATGCATGTATTTTTTTTTTTGCTTGTTTAATGTGAGAATTCCAAAAAGGAAAACTAAGTACAGATTTGAACTATTTTCTTCAAAGTGACACTTCAACAATTTCTTTTCAAAATGAAAGGAAGACTCAAATGACCTGTTACACAGTATTTTGTCCCGTCCCTGTTACCCCTTCTCCCGTACATTGGAGGACCTATTCCTGGACCTATGAGAAGTGACATGACTTGAAAACACCTGCTTTCTATCCCTTAAAGTATGTACTCTATATGCCCTGAAGACACCTTCTGCAAAATACCCAAAAATGTAGCCCTTTCTCCATTGGCGTTGTTCCACAGTGTATTTCTCACGCCAATGGGGTAAATCCTCCAAAGAGGGCGCGCCAGATGGTGCTCTGTCTCAGAGTTGCACTAGCGCCAACCCAGTTGGGTAAAGTTTTTAACCATCAAACTTCCGAAGGTTCTTTCCACCTTATCCATAAACTAATTCCAGTTTGAATTGGTTCAGTTGGGCTTCGTATATCCCAAGGAGGGAAGTAGTTCTCCACCTCTCATGGAAGCTTCCTAATGATAAGGACAATCCCATGAATCAAGGGGATGGTCTTATCTACTCCTCCTATCCCTATATAAGCTTGTTCCTTCCCCTTTGACAAGCTAGTTGGTAATTATTGGTTAATAATTCTACTTTTCAAGCTCCCAAAGTCTGAGGGTTGCTAAGCTCATCTTGTAAGAGGTCTTGTGTATCCCTATGAGGCTAAATCTTTAAGGAGGAGATCCATGTCCAAGTGATCAAGGAGAGAGAGAGGCTTGTCCCCATCCCTACAAGCTTTGCAAGGCATGTGTCGCTGATTCACCCAGCCAAAGGAGGATTTGACGTCAGAACTTGGTTGTATTCTCTTTTGTTTTATCAATAATAATAGACGACTATCATTATGGTTCCACTCATGTGCCTTTATTATGATGTTTGAGTTGTATCTTTTCTGACTGATACATAGTTGCATTTCCTAGATTTTATGCTTGTATTTGTCTTGTTCTTTGCATGTGCAGGTGTCTATTCATGGAGATCATGAGGATTGTGACCAACTGAAGCGAAAGAACGAAAGCGATGACCCTTCTACGAGTATAACCATTGGATTCGAGGTAGGCTCTCATCTTGGCCTTTATTTTGCAATTAGGAACCTGCGTGTTAGCGTTGTTTGATTGTTGCTAGACCCCAGTTAGGCTAGTAGGATCGCCTTTGTCCGCAGAGGGGATTTACCTATACAACAATTTGCTGACTCCGCTGGGGAGTTGGTTTTTGCCTAGTTTGTTTATCTTGTCTTGTTGTTCGATTGGTGAACTATTAGACGTAGTCTGAAGTCTGGCCAGATAGCCTTCGAAATGCTATTGCTTTGCATTAGCAAAGTAGATCAACGCTACTTCAGTCTATCTCCGGTTTGGTTCGCAAACTAAATGACTTGGGACTAGCCTTGTTCCTTGATTGTTTCCTTGTTTTCTCCTGCTTTTTTTGCTTTCTGGGTTGGATGCCTGTGTTGTTTTTGCCTCTTGAGAGTACTTAGGGATTGTTGGTTTGGCCTTGGCTCTTGTGTTGTATATTTTCCATAGAAAACTCGATTGGCTCTAGTTTATAGCGTTACATTCGCGCCAGTTGGCGCAAGTTGCACATTGACAACCCGCGCCAATCCTGAAAGGCACTAGTTGCAGCCTGACAGTCGCGCCAGGCCTGTAAACTTTTGAAGTTTGCTTGGTTCTTCATTTTTTGAGCTTTGGTTTCATCCTAAGTGCCTTTATCGAACTACTTTGATGTGTTGGAGTGTGATTTGACTGGTTTCGATCGCTACCCTCTAGGTGTTTGCTTTTTTCTACCAATTTTGCATTTTTAGCCCTAGGGTATCTAGTGGCCTTATGAATCGAGCCTTTCTAAGGTGTTTCGATCTTTTTGTTGTCCAGTCAACTCTCTTGCTTGCTCCTTTACACTTTTTTGGTAGTCGTGAATCATTTCGTTGCGTTATTTAGGTGATTTTCTTGATCTTCACTTGAATTCCGCTTCGTCTCACTTTGAGCCCAGATCACACAGCTCATTGTTGTCTTTGGGACCTTTTTGACTCTTTGGATGTTTGATTTGTGTTTTGAGGAACTGAACGTGTGTTTATTGGTTAGAATTTGTTAGTGTTATTTCTCAAAAACTCTTTAGTGCATTTTGCCATTATTGAAAAAGAAAATCTCTTTTGCTCTGGAATAGTTAATGAAAGTTAAGACTTTTCATTTTGATTAGTGAATTAGTGATCTTAAAGAAAAGTTTAGTGATTTGCATTAGCTACATTAGGGAAACTCTTTTTTGTTTGTGATCATTTTGTTTGCATGGAAGCTCTCTAAACTCTTTTGTAATTAGCATTCATCGAATGGAATGACATGTTTTGGCATATAGAGTGCATTTAGGGATTTTGATAAATTACATACGGTAGGACCTGAAAACCGAAACTTAACTCAAGATCAACTTTAAAATAAATCGAATGAAATTAAAAATGCATTGGAACATAACGCTCACATTCTATAGGTCTAGGCTAGAGACGTGCTCTGGCGTCATTAAACCTAGTCACTTTTGTTCTCACATTAAGGTTGGGTGATTCCTCCTTGTGTGATTCAACTGTGATCTAGTACGGACTTGTGCTCCCACATACCATCGTGTATATATGGGGAGACTCCACTAGGTTATCATCCTTGATCCACAAGAAGCCGTGTCTGCCGCCTTACAGCCCGTAACGCACCGAACACAACATTCGGGAAGATTGACTGCCGTACGGAAAGTCCTTGGCTTTCATATGATTGCTAAGGTGTATATGCAGTTTTACGGATTGTCTGGTGAACCCCTTGCCTAGTTTATCTAGAGCGGTCACTTTTTGATCCTTTTCGGACTCCTTAAAAGAAAAGGCTCTATTGAGCATTTGTCACTTCTGGCTCATTAAATATTTGAAGGCGACTAGAGTCATCTTTTGTCCTTTTCTCGACTCTTAAAACATGAAAAGGTCAAGTTGTGTCCTAATTTCTTAAAGAAATTATTCGACCATGATTACATTTACCTTGTTAGATCTTGTGTGCGTTAGCTTTGAGTAGGGTCTTTTATCGTTAGCTTGTCTAGGATTTTTTTTTTTATTCGATCATCCTGGTGGATCCATCGATCCCGTCTCCTGTCCCGAGTGACCAAGGGTCTCCTTCTTCTACTACTCCTGAGACACCGGTTTGTGGTGACACTTTCCATGTTATTCCAAGTGTCCAACCGTTGAACTCTCATGCTCCAGAGGACGAGTTTTACGACTTGTTTTGGAACCCTGTTTGGGAGCCTTCTGAAGAGGATTTTCCCTCTACTCCCATTGGTGTTTCGTCCCCGATGGCTTCTTCCGATATGGAAGACACATCTCCCGTATCGAGTGGAACACCCGTTATGTCGAGTATTGAGACTCTCATCCCGGCCACATCCTCAGTTATATCTACGCCCTACACTGTTACACCTCTCAGTATTACAGTGTCGGCATGTTATATATCTTTGAGGGATGCTATGGGCTCTGCGAGTTCCTCTTCTATGTGGGATAATAATATTGTTCCCACTACGGGACCTTTTGTTTCCCAGGTTCACCATACTGTTGTCACGTCAATTCCGACCAATCCGACCATTTGTGTTGCATCGTCAACTCTAGTTGCTAGTGCCATCATGGCATCTTCCGTCATAACTACTGTTGTCGGCCCATCTCGAGGCCCGGCACGTAGTGGTCAATCGGCACATGCGGCCAGAGTTGTTCATCCTGCAAGCGGTGCCCCACCTTCTTCTGATGCCATTTCAGCAGGGGGGGCATACTCTTAGTACTTGCATGTTGTCCAAGATCCAGGTGGGCAAGGCCCTTATTATGATCCTGTCAATCATTATTTGTATACCTCCTTGCCAGCCCAACCCACTGTAGAAGGTACCATTCCATTGAATGTGGCTTAGGGTACCACTGGTTACAGTGGTGGCCAATTCCGTCCAAATCAAGGGCAGCCATCTCAAGGACCATCATACCAAGGTCAGCCATCCTACACACAGCCTAATTATGGGCAGCAGTATTATGGCCAAACCTATCCAGGTCAACCTGGAGGCTCACAAGGACAAACCTACCAGGGACAACCTACGACCTCTGGTGGTCCGTCTTATACATATCTTGGGAAACCTTCTGGAAACCCGGGACAACCTTATGCTCAGCAAGGACAACCTGGACCCCAACAGGGATACCCTTTAGGTCAACCCTATGGGAATCCGGGACAACCTTACGCACACTAAGGACAACCCGGAAACCAGCAAGGCTACCCTTCTGGGCAAGGTGGCCAGCCTTACATGCAGCAAGGCCAGCCCACTGCTCAGCCTAGTCAGCCATCTAGTCTACAAAGACAACCTTCGGTTGCCCAAGGGCAACCAAACCCCCAGAAAGTTCAACCTTCTGGGCAAGTAGGTCCGTCTCAAATCCATCTAGGACAACCTTCCGGCCAGATGGCCCAGCCTCAATCTTTGCAAGGATATCTTTCTGGGGCGGCTCAACCGGGCATCCAGATGATTCCCGCTTCTCAAGCTCAACCCGGTTACCAACCCCAGAATCAAATTGGTCTCCAGCCACAAGGTGGGTACCAATCCAAACCTTCTTATCAAATCCCGCCTGGTTCCCAGGCTCAATATGGAGCCCAGCAACCATATGGATACCAGCAACCCCAGGGGAAAAATCAATTCGCCCCGTATCAAAATTACCAACAGCCGCAGGTCACCCCTTATCAAAATTATCAGCAACCCACTATTCCTCCTGCAGGACAGTATGGTAACCAATGGGGCGCTGGGGGGCAGAACCAGAATCAACCATCCGGTTACGGATATAACCCTTATGGAAAAAGTTCCTATGGACAAGGTCCTTTTGGACCTGGTCCGTCCGGACAAGGTCAATGGGGGCAACCAGCAACTGGATGGAACTCTGGCCCTACCTCATATCCGCAGATGTCCTTCAACTCGCAGCTACCATTTTTAGCGACGTTGGAACTGCCCGATGCGTCGAAGTTAACAAATGATCCTATTTTGCATAATCCACAATGGCCGCCAGTTCTGATTAAGATACCCAGCGATTGTCCCAAATTTGACGCCAAGGCTGGAGAGGATCCTCAAGCCCATGTAATGACCTATCACCTTTGGTGTTCGTCCAATTCATGGCTTGATGATTTGGTTCGACTTCGCCTGTTCCAAAGGACTCTCACCAGATCCGCTGCTAAATGGTATATTGAATTGACCTGTGGGTCTTTTCAAGACTTCAATTCATTGGCTATGGCTTTCCTCACTCATTTTTTCAGTTACCCATTCAGTACGAGACAGGGACCCATCTCCTTACGTGTCTCAAGTAGGACATGGCTACGCACATCTCTGATCATATACATGAATGTAGGAGGCATCGTCGGTTGATCAAGTTTTGGATTCCTGATCAATTCCTCACCAATTGGTTCACGACTTCCTTTGTCCCTAAGATTGCACGGGACATTGCTATGGGAGCCTGTGTGACTGAAGAGCAAGTGATCATGCGTGCTCAGTACCTTGACTTAGTGTACTCTCGGTTAGGTACTTTGTATGAGTATTTTCCTGATACCCCAAGACCCAGTACATCCAAGACTCCACCAAAGCAATCTGTTGATGGAGTTATTGGCTCTGTAAATCCGTCGTCCAAAAAATCACCCCCGAACCCTGGGAAGCAAAAGTCGAGTGCTTCTAACGAAAACACTTCTCAGGGTGGTTCAAATTCTGGAAGTACTTCTGAGGTTAACGTCATCCAGTCCACCATGACGAGTAAGGCCTCGAAAGGAAAGAAAAAGGGGAAAGCAAAGAATAAGTCTGAGAAACCCAAACAGGATTCCTCCAAACCTCCATCCGAGGAAGGAGCTAAGCACAAACCCAAGTATCCTTGTCTCATCTGTGATGAGGATCACTACACCAAAGACTGCCCAAGGCAGTCCGAGGTTAGTCGTTTGTTGAAAGGCACTCCTGGGATTCCTGCGGTTCTTAAAGAACCTTTCCCCTCTCAACAGACTCAAATGGTGGCTGATCCATCTTCGTCTTCATCTCCCTTTGGTTCCCAAGTGTTCATGGCTGGAACCATTCGCGTTCATGTAATGACTCGAACAAAGGAGTATCCGTCATCTGCTGGGAAGGAGCCCGAGGTTCCCCCAAGCACTCCTTTGTCCAGCTCTGGTCCACTCCATATCGAGAGACCAAGTACTGAGACGACCATCCGACCCCCTCCCAAAGGAGTACTTCGGAGATCATCTTACAACCCAAATGCTCATGCTACCCAGCACTATAGCATAGTTGAGGACTTAGCGCAGGCTCTGTTGGCTATGTCCGCCTTAGAAGTTCCCCAGAGTTGCCCCCCTTAGAGGAAGTCCTTACTATCGGCCATCGGTGGCATCGACCCGGCAGATTCAGATCTGATTACCTTTGATCTCGAGAGCCATGTCCCAAGGCTGCCTCATCAGATCTCCTTTCTTATACAAGTCATTATCAATTCAAAAACGATCCATCGTATAGTTATTGATGAGGGTGCGTCAACTTGCATCATGTCTATTGCTTGTTGGAAAGAGATCGGGTCTCTGACTCTGAGCCAGTCTCCTACGACACTGGAAACCTTCGATCGGAGAGAATCTCGTCCCTATGTTATTCTTCAACGATTCCCGATCACTTTAGAAGGGAAAACCGTTGAAGTAGAAGTTGAGGTCATTGACGCAAATCTTACTTACAACCTCCTTCTGGGCCAGAGTTGGACATATGCCATGCATGTCGTGGCTTCATCCCTCTTCCATGTCATCCGTTTCCCTCACCAAGGGAAAATTGTCACGCTAGACCAGCTCTCCTTCTTTGCTTCTTCTTCTTAAGGAAATGTGCCTTTCATGGAGCATACCTCCATCCCGTTCGAGAGTGTGGGATCCGCGCTCTTCAAAGATCCCGCCCTCATGGGTGTTTTCTCACTCCCACCTCCCAACCTCGCCTCCATTAGTATGATTTCGGTTCATTCTGATCCTTGGGTCCTTCCCCCCATTGACCAAATAGAATCGTGGGGTGAGGAGATGTCGTTGAGTCCCGCCGAGCTCAAATACATCGAAATCGTTCTTGTATCGGCTCCTCCTGCTGAACCCGTTTCTGTAAGCAGAGCTCTTGACTCATACGACTATTCCCCTTGGCTTGGAGAATATGCCTCCTCAGATCCACTAAAGGAAATATTTCCTTCCGACGAAGCCATCATAGAGACCATGTCTCTCGAGGAACCTCCGTGGTCCCATCTTCACCACCGTTCCTCGTTTCTCCCTACCCTTCGGGAAACGTTGGCTTGTCTCGAGCGGTTTTCTCCGTGTCTCCCTTCACAACCTCTTCAGATGCCTATTCAGGTCTATCAAGTATCATCTGAAGGGAATTTGGGGAACATTACCCGGACCCAACCTATCGACATCTCTGTCAAACCAGGGATTGTCGAGAACATCTATATAGGAGTCACTTGCACTCCTGAGGAAATTCAAATCTATATAGCGCCTTTTCGCGAGTTCCGTGACATCTTTGCATGGTCTTATGAAGAGATGCCTGGCATTGATCCAAACATTGTAGTGCATGAGATACCTACGTATCTAGGAGCCAAACCTATTCATCAGCGTTTACGCCTTGTGCACCCCAGCAAGGCTGCAGCTATCAAAGAGGAAGTTGAAAAAATTCTTAAAGCTAGTTTTATTTACCCTATCCCACTCACAGATTGTGTCTCTAACATTGTCCCTGTAGATAAAAAACAGGGTATTATTTGCGTCTGTGTTGATTATCGCGATATTAACTGAGCCTGCCCAAAAGATAACTACCCCACACCTTTCATTGACCAACTCATTGATGAGTGTACTGGGAGTGAGATATATTCATTTAAGGATGGCTTTTCTGGCTACAACCAGATTAATATCATGCCCGCTGATCAACACAAGATGGCCTTTATCTGTCCATGGGGTACTTTCTCTTATAAAAAGCTCCCTTTCGGTCTCAAGAATGCCGGTGCCAGTTTTCAACGTGCGATATCTTATGCCTTTCATGATATCCGGCACATCGTACAGCCTTATCTGGATGACCTTCCCGCTCATTTGGCTAAGTGCCAAGATCATCCGTCACATCTTCGCAAGATTTTTCTCCGCTGTCGACACTACAATATCCGACTTAACCCACATAAATGTGTCTTCTGCGTAGAATCTGGCCGACTTCTCGGGTTTATCGTCTCCTGAGAGGGCATCCGCTTAGATCCCCTTAAAGTCGAAGTCATTTTGAATCTTCCTCCCCCTGCTTCTTTGCGGTAACTACAAAGTTTGCAGGGCAAAGCAAATCTCTTACGACGATTTATCCCGAATTATGCCGAAGTGGCAAAAGGTTTCACGTGGTTACTTAAGCGTGACACCTCGTTCCGATGGGATGCCATAGCTGAGGAGTCTTTTGCACATCTTAAAACTCTTCTGGTTTCCGCCCCTTTGTTGCAGCCTCCGAATTATCATCGCGATTACACATTGTATTTGGTTGCTGTTGATACCACCATCTGTATGGTTCTGGTTCAGGATGACGACGACGGCACTGAACACGTTATCTACTACCTTAGCCACAATTTGTTAGATACGGAAACTCGATATGCTTATGTCGAGAAGTTGGACCTCACTGTTGTTTGCGTTGTTCAACGTTTGTGTCATTACATCTTGTTGCGTACTTCGACAGTGATCTCCGATTGCAACCCCATGACTTATATTCTGTCACGCTAGTTGCTGGGGGGAAAATACTCGAAGTGGATAGTAATCCTCCAAGAGTTTGACTTGGAATTTACTGCTTCCAAGTCTAAGAAATCACTTGTCTTCACTGAGCTGTTGTGTTCTTTGCCATCCAATGTTGCCTCCTCTCAGTTAGAGGATTCCATTCCAGAAGAAACTCTCTTCCTCATTAGCACCCTCGATCCCTGGTACGGGGATATTATTGTCTACTTGCAGATGTCCTCCTTCCGTCCCGATACCTCTAAGGATGCTCATCAATGGATCTGACATCAAGCCCAACCATATCGCATCATTAGGGACACCCTGTACGTCTCGGTGTTGATTCTGTTCTTCGTTGATGCTTAACTTTCGAAGAAGCAAAGAGAGTTCTGAATGACTACCACTCTCGTGCTTGTGGTGGTCACATGTATGGATATGCCACCACACAGAAGATCCTCCGTGCTGCCTATTTCTGTCCCTCCATTTTTAAGGATTGCATTCTTGTTGTCTGTTTGTGTCATGAATGCCAGATTTACCAACGGAAGATGTGTGCACCCCCTACTCCACTGCACCCCGTTGTAACCGTCGGCCCTTTTTCCAAATGGGGCATCGATTATGTGACCTGTAACCCTTGCTCGGCCGGGGGGCATGGGTACATCATCGTTGCTGTTGATTATTTCATGAAATGGGTTGAGGCGATGCCTACATTGTCAGAAGACAGTCACACCGTGGTGCAGTTCTTGTTCAACCATGTTATTTCACGGTTCGGAGTACCCCAAGCCATCATCACTGATCACGGAAAACATTTTCATAATCACATGATGACTGAGTTAACAACCCAATTGGGCCTTAGGCATGATAGTTCGACCCCGTACTATCCTTAGGCAAACGGTCAAGTGGAAGTCGTGAACAAGGTTTTGGTCACGATGCTTCAAAGAACTGTTGGCATGCATAAGTCCAATTGGCATCTGATGTTGTTCTCTGCTTTGTGGTCCTACCATACCTCCATGAAGGACGCCACCGGTTTCACTCCTTTTTAGTTAGTTTACGGACTGGAGGTGACCCTTCCTATTGAGTGTGAGATTCCTTCATTAAAGATAGTCGTCGAGTTGCTCCCTGATACTACTCCAGTAGAAGAGCGTCTTCTTTACTTAGAACGGTTGGATGAGACTCGTCGTCTAGCCTCCTTAGCTATTGAAGCAAAGAAGAAGCGAGTGAAAACTCACTTCGATAATACTGTTAACCCCCACTCTTTCATTAAGGGATACCTAGTATTGCTCTATGATCAAGCTAACGATAAGCTGGGGCAGGAAAACTCGAGCCTATGTGGCATGGGCCCTACATTGTGAAAAGATTTTTGCAAAAAGGTGCCTACGAGCTTATAGATTATGAAGGTAATCCCCTGGATAGGCCCCGAAATGGGCTTTATCTCAAAAAATACTATGCATGAGTCCAGGCACTCTCTTTTTTTGTATATACGTGTGCTTTCAGCAAGTGTGTTGTGTGTGCATGTTTTTATATTTATGTCTTGGTTCGTCGGCGTGATTGCCACTTATTGTGTCTTTTTTCTTCTTGGACAGATGTCTGGATCGCCTTACGTTGGTTTCGCTGATGGTGCTTCCCGCAGTACACGCAGCTTGTCCTCTGCAGCATGGGTGATCTACGATCCTCATGGTGAGTTAGTATACATTGAAGGGGTTTGTCAAGGTTGTACAACGAACAATGTTGCTGAATATAGTGTTGTGATTGAATTATTAGCTGAGGCGATTAACCTCGGCATTCGAACATTGGTTGTGAACTTGGACTCTCAGATTGTAGTCCACCAACTCAACGAGCGTTATTCTGTCAGAGATCATCGGATTTTAAGGTTGTATTTACGTGTTAAGTTATTAGAAAGGGATTTTGATTTCATTACTTATCAACATATCCAAGACGACTTACATACGTTAACCGATGCATTACCGCTAAATTATGTGTTGGACAGGCATTTGCATAACATGTGAATCAACATAACACAACAAGAAGCATAAAGTACAAAAGTACAATAGACCAATAAAACATATGTATATAATATATATATATATGTGTGTGTGTGTGTGTGTGTGGTGTCCAGAATGTTTGCACACCCGTGCATCATCAAAAAATAATACATGTTTGTCTGAATACATCCAGAGACAACATGTCTCTCAAAAAATATGCATGAAAAGGAAAGCCTAGATGTCTAGTCTCGGTGATGCTCATGATAGCACGTCACCGCCCGCATTAGACGCCTCAAGATACGGTGGATGCGAGTTGGCACCCCTACTGTGTGCCTCTGGTAAGCTAGCGGGACATCCGATAGCTGAGCATAATCTGGGATCCCTCGAGTGATAGCCTCGAGGTTCTGGATAAGCTCCCCTCTGTCACCGCCCTCCTCCTGAGGATCTGCTCCTGCTGTTGCTACTACTGGATGTCTCCTCGCAACGGAATAAAAGCTGGCTGGATGCTCTGGGCTGACATCTACATGTGCATATAAAAGACATTAGCACGATCATGTACTAACAAAAAAATCATAAAAATACAAAATCAAAAAATGAGGATGTACCAATCTCCTCGTCCCAGTCTTCTCCCTCCGGAAGGGGAAGGTCAGGGTCTCCAATGAAGTCTGTCCCCGCATACGAACAGTCTTCCACCATGATCAGTTAGCGGCGAAGCCACCCGAAGAACTCTGGTTTGAAGGACATCTGCTGGCCACCACCACCCCTCGGCATTAGTGTCGCCCATTGAGCCATCCTCGGCTCTCGAGGTGATGGATCTGCCACAAAGGCCCCTTGGCCCTGGAAGCTTGGAACACGTTCCAGGAAGAACGTCACCAAGATGGAACCATACCCGAACTGCTGCAGCTTGCCCTGCTTGGCCTCTGTTAGCTGCCTCTTCATATTGGTCATCACAGTTGACGCCCAATTGAAGATCGGCGGGCTAAGGCACTCTATCGCCACTAGTAGGTGGTTCTTCGTAGCTTCGTGGGGCGCTTGTGCCCCCGCAGCTCGTGTAAGAGTAAACAGTAAGGCTCTGAGTGTCAGATCCTGAACGGTGGAGATGTCCACCTTCGAACTGCCCTACCCATATCTTGCCTCCGAGAAAATACGAGCCTTTACCTCATCCATCTTTTCCCCAGATGGCCTGCTCCTAGTCAACCGAGGCACCGGCCCTCGTCGTGACAATCCTGTCAAGAAATAGACATCCGATACCTCCAACTCCAGTACCTGATCTCGTACCCGGAACACCTGTTCCTCTACGTCCCATAAGTCAATCAAGTACTATAGGATCTCTGGCTGAGTTCGCAAATATGATAGCATAAAGAATTTCTTGAGCCCACATGCTCTCAAAGCTTCCATGCAATCCTTGTTAGCTAGGGCTAATATGTCCACTTGGTCATGTTCCCGTTCCTTCCATATCATCACCATTTTTGCGGATGGCCCTATAAAAACAAGTTAAAATGGTGCATTAGAACCTCATAAAACTTGAAATTGCAGCTAAATTGGGTTTAAATTTGTTAAAATTGGCCTAGAAATGTGCGCGGCTGTTGGCGCGACTGTTTCTAAAACAGTCACGCCCATGGGCGCGCACCCTATGGGAAATTTTCCCCATTGGTGTGGGTCTGTGCCCGAAACCCGCGCCAATGGGCAAAACCCCTAAATTTGAAATTCCCCCCATAGGAAATCAAAATGCAATTAAAAACAAATTTCAAACGGATGAAAATGAAGCTAAGGACAAGACCACTTACCTGGCACTAACGGCGCTCGAAATGGTCCACCGGATTGATCGCAATCGCCAACTGAAAGTCACACTCCAAAAAGCCCTAATGTCACTCTCAAAAGGTAAAAAGTGAAAAGTAATTTTTATTTTACTATTTTCACCTTTTTATAGCTTTTTTATCCTAATTAAGCTTTAAAAATTCATTTTACGAATATTTTTATGGATGTTTGTGTCGAAAATGGGTTTTACACCGATTTTTGTGCAGCGACAGGTAGTCATGTAGCTTTCATGGTGAAACAAGTTGTATTTTATACTTTTTCGGACTCAATAAATACACGAAAAAGTCACTTTGGAGTCATCTTTTGCTCTTTTCTGACTCTCTAAACATGAAAAGAATGCCAAGTTGGTCCTCTCGACTCATTAACTGGATATGAGAGGCGGTCATCTTTAAACCCTTTTCCGACCGTTTAAAAATTAAAATATTGTCGAACCCTTGTCGTTTCCGGTTCATTAATGGTCACGAAGCGACGTGGTTTTGATCGCCTTTTTACTTTTTCAGATCAAAGTCACTACTTATGAAAATTACTCCTAGGTCATGATGATCAGGCGGTTCTTTCGAGCATGGTTTTATACTTTTTCGGGCTCGAGAGACACAACTTTACGAAAAAGGACACCCTTGGAGTTTCCTTTTCGCTGTCTTTTCAAACTCTCTAAACATGAAAAGACGTCGAGTTTTTCCTTTGTCAGACTCGTTAAAACTTAATGACATCGGATTCTGTCAAAATGACGCCTCTCAAGCATATGCTATCCCCGTCAAGCTTGCCATCCAAAAGTAACTAAGGTACTCGCCAAAAATGGTGGGGGAATAAAGGAACCGTAATCATTTTCGTGTCGGCAGTATGTCGCTCTTGAACATGGCACTTGTCTGCATTCGTGTCTGGGTGGGGACATCTCATCTTGTTTCACACTTTCCTCCGTGGGTTTGGGTTATCCTGTTTGACCTTTCATCTTCTCATCGTCTTATCACCATGACCCCTAACCATTTGATGTCAAATACTGCCAAGTCCGCTGTCATTTCGCCGATATGTTCAAGAGAATTTGACCTCTGCAGAATACTCAACCTCCCTCTGATACCTCACACAAAACATTTTATCCTTCTCTATCTCGCACCGATGATGTGGGAAACATTATGGCCCACCTTCGATCAAGGTCACTTCCTGTTGACTTCAGTTCATTATCCAAGAAGTTGACTTAGAGACTCCCTTCAGGTACCTTGGAGCCTCCATGCCTCAATGGCAGGTTCTTCGTATTTGACGCGAGGTTTTCATCATTGGCCTCCGATCGGATGATTCTACGGGTGTTCGACACCGGCTCATTGATTCACACGCCATGGATTGTACCTATAGTACCTTGAGGACCATTGTCATTATTGGTGGTACCTCTCGCATCCGTTAACAGTTTTCATCATTGACTAGTAATCAGACGATGTTCTCGCATGTTCGACTTCGACTCCTATATTTGCATGCTTGAACTTGTACTTTGTTCGGGTCGAGTTGGAGCGCAAGTCCCTGGATTTTGTATATTGGGATCCATGCTGCATTTTGTGGATTATTATAATTACTACATGACTCATTCATTGGATGGATGCGACCATGCCTGAGTCCATTCATTGATCTTCAACGGATGACTGCATCCATACCTGGGATCCAGATTTTTGTGTACTCGGTTATGGATGGTTGCGCCCATACCATGTACATCATGTATTTGAGATATCAGTTGTACTTCGTGAAGGTTCTCCATCAGTTGTGTTTTCAGTCGACCATATTCTTGTAAAGCACTTCACCCCTCTCTCTCTCGGGCTTCATGCTTTAGGGGGCATCTGTTACAAAGTATTTTGTCACCGTCCCTATTACCCCTTCTCCCGTACATTGGAGGACCTATTCTGGGACCTATGAGAAATGGCATGACTTGAAAACACCTGCGTTGTATCCCTTAAAGTATGTACTCTATATGCCCTGAAGACATCTTCTGCAAAATACCCAAAAATGTAGCCCTTTCTCCATTGCCGATGTTCCATAGTGTATTTCTCGCGCCAATGGGGTAAATCCTCCAAAGAGGGCACGCCAGCTGGTGCTCTGTCTCAAAGTCGCACTAGCGCCAACCCAGTTGGGTAAAGCTTTTAACCATCAAAATTCCAAAGGTTCTTTCCACCTTATCCATAAACTAATTCCAGTTTGAATTGGTTCAGTTGGGCTTCGTATATCCCAAGGAGGGAAGTAGTTCTCCACCTCTCATAGAAGCTTCCTAATGATAAGAACAATCCCATGAATCAAGTGGATGGTCTTATCTACTCCTCCTATCCCTATATAAGCTTGTTCCTTCCCATTTGACAAGCTAGTTGGTAATTCTTGGTTAATAATTCTACTTTTCAAGCTCCCAAAGTCTAAGGATTTCTAAGCTCATCTTGTAAGAGGTCTTGTGTATCCCTATGAGGCTAAATCTTTAAGGAGGAGATCCATGTCCAAGTGATCAAGGAGAGAGAGAGGCTTGTCCCCATCCCTACAAGCTTTGCAAGGCATGTGTTGCTGATTCACCTAGCCAAAGGAAGATTTGATGTCAGAACTTGGTTGTATTCTCTTTTGTTTTATCAATAATAATAGACGACTATCATTATGGTTCCACTTATGTGTCTTTATTATGATGTTTTAGTTGTATCTTTTCTGACTGATACATAGTTGCATTTCCTGGATTTTATGCTTGTATTTGTCTTGTTCTTTGCATGTGCAGGTGTCTATTCACAGAGATCGTGAGGATTGTGACCAGCTGAAGCGAAAGAACGGAAGCGACGACCCTTCTACGAGTATAAGCATTGGATTCGAGGTAGGCTCTCATCTTGGCCTTTATTTTGCAATTAGGAACCTGCGTGTTAGCGTTGTTTGATTGTTGCTAGACCCTAGTTAGGCTAGTGGGATGAGCTTTGTTTGTAGAGGGGATTTACCTATACAACATGACCCTTTCGATTTCGAACGGAAAACTTCTTTCGACACTTCAAATATTGACAATTCAAATCAAATACAATGACAAAAGTACAATCAACTATCTAGAAGAGGAAGACTTTATGACACTCTTCTTCTTGAATCAAAACGATAGTTACAACACTTTCGAATCAAAAGACGACAATTCGATTAAGCTAATCTTGACAAGGGAGGGCTGTAAAAAAAAAAAAAAAAAAAAAAAAAAAAAAAAAAAAAAAAAAAAAAAAAAAAAAAAACATTCACAATTCCTGAACAATAGAGGCTACATAATGTAAAGGAAGAAGGCTGCAACAATGATATACTAATCATAAGCAGCAAAACTACTGAATAAAGCTGAAAACAAAGAAGAAAAAACCAAATTCCAGAGAAGGAAACAATATCTTTCAGTCATTGCACCTGTCCTTAAGAGAAATAGGGATGCATCTCACCTACAACACACGGAGGTGTGATGCATCCAGGCTGCCAATTACAGACAGTGCGATGGACCAGGGAACAAAACTGAGCTTGGGTTTTGCTCAAAATTTGCAGCTAAGTTCATTGATTTAGGCTGAGTTACGATAGATAGTAACAACAAAGTATAGGGGTATGATCTTATGAGGTTATTTAGCTACCACAAGGGCACTTAGGATGTTTGCAAGTCAAATGTTCAGTTCATAAACCAACCCAGAGATTGACTGAAGTAGCGTTGATCTACTTTGCAATTGCATAGCAAGTGCAGTTCGAAGGGTAGCTGGCTTAACTTTAGGCTCCATCTGTAGTTTATAAAGCAAAAAACAATAACAAAAAAACAAACTAATCGCTCCCCAGCAGAGTCGCCATTTTGTTTTCGGGAAAACTAGTGTCTATTTGATCTGCTAGTCCCACTAAGACAAGTAACTATCTTAGAAACAAACAATTCAAAGTAACTTGTGTTTTCCTTTATGTATGATAGATAAGATAGAAAGAGAGAGCACCAACTTGAATCTTTCAGTTGGCTCCTTGCTTTTTTCCTCTCTCCTTTAATAGAGCTTGCTACTCCTTTCTTACTTGTCCCACTTTAAAGAACACCTATAGAGGCAAAGCAACAAAACACCATTAAAGCATAGAGATCTATAATACCATAGACAATGAAGAATCAGAAGTACATTAACCATACAATTGCATTCACAAATAGAAATATTCCCAAATACACAGGTATATGGAGGAAAACTCAAATAACTTTATTGATAGTAGAAGTAGAAGAGAGGATTACAACCCAGTTTTCTAATCTAGGATCATCCTCCCAGCATGAAAGCCCTCTGGGAAAGCCCTCTTCACCTCATGAAAAGCAAGATCACCCAACAATACAATGTCTCAAAGAGAAACCAATAGCACTTCCTTACAAATTACAAAATTCCAGCCTCCAGATCTCGGTGATCAGGGATCCATTTATAGATATTTGCAGATGGGTGACTCAGATTCTAGGTTTTTTATTAGTGTCATTTCACTAATAGTTCTTGGTTCCACTTTGAGATTTCATGATCTCTTACTCATCCCTAAGCGAATTCAGAGAGGCAAGTGTCATCGATGAAGTTTCTAGAAGATTCTCTAGGTTTCCACTTAGAAAACTGCCTCTGCCATTTGTCTACTCTCGCCCATCGCACCCCATAGAAGGCTCTTTCAGTATGCATCGCACCTGGCTAGTCTACCAGCCAGTATGCATTGCACCCTAAGCATGGAGTAGCCTGTATGGTCCACTTTTGGCCAGTTCTGAGTAGTTTTTTAGGTGGAACTTCTCGAAAATGATGTAATCAGTTGACCATGATCCTTTAGGATGTGAAACGACACTTTTAGGGTTTTAAGAGCCCTTGGTTTATCGACATATGTGATTGGGGTTGTAGTGCCCAAATATGTCTATAACACCACCTCCAGTACAACAGCTGACACCCTTTCCCTTACCTTAAAATACTAACCCATCTTCATAGTACATGCAGCAATCATTCAACCCTCCTCGATCAATGCAACTGCCCACACAACCCATATCTAATCTTAATAACGAACATCCTCAACTTGTATAAAACATTGAACTGCAACCTTTTCCCACTTATGTTATTATTTATTTTCCCATGATTGAAATCCAACTAAGATCTGGGAAAACCATTATCAAAAATAAATCTGCATTAGTTATAGAAGAGGAGGATCCCCATACCGAATCCAAAGATAAATAGAAAATGAAAAGAATGATGTAGTAAAAGAACCACAAAATTCTTGGAATCCAAGGAACCTCCTTTTCTTAAAATATTACTTGTAAAGAAAACCGAGACACCCATAGAGTATGATTTGGAATCTAAGGTAAGAAATGTTTGTATAAAGATCCCTTTATTACAGGCCATTAAAGATATTCCTATTTATGCTAAGATTATTAGGCATCATTGCATTAAGAAACCAGAAACGAAGAAAAACAATGATCAAACTATCAAAGTAATCAACCAAATGTTAGAAATGATATCTGGATTACTACGAAAATACGATGATCTGGGCAACCTAGTAGTGACCATAAGGATTAATGGAACTTTTATGCCTAATACCCTTGTAGATCTGGGGGAAGCCATCAATTCCACACCTATTGTGTTGGAATTAACAGATAATTCCTTCATCAAACCTATTGGAGTCCTAGAGGATGTGGTGGTAACAGTAGCTGCTTGGGAATATCCGATTGATTTCATAGTAATTTCTCCAAAAACTACCAAACCATGACAACCAATATCCTAGGTCAGCCCTCGCTAGCTAATGTTGATATTGTCATTGGGTGAAGAACTAGGGAAATGATTATCTCTAGTGGGTCTCAAATTCAAAGATTAATTATCTTTCCACCTACCCAGTTGGTTGGTGAAGTGCCTCTTTGGTTGGAAAATTCTTATGGGGAAGAAGAATGTATTCTTCCCCTATTAACTTTAGAACAATCAAGAGGACTTCAAGAACATTCAGAAGAATGTCATGTTTTGTAACATTTTTTATTTGATATAAGTTGTAGTGAATATCTTGTTTCTCTTAGTGGTCACTATCATGGTTTTAGCAGTGAATTTCAGGAAACTTGTTATCCTACTGTGTTTGTATCATTCAGTATTGTAGCCCTAGAAGAAAACAAAGAATTAAGTGTCCAACCTATTGAAATCAGCCTTGGGAAAACACTATATATCGGTACAGATTTAAGTATAGAACAGAGACAAAAAGTAGTAGAAGTGGTATCAAAACAATCTGGGGCATTTGCATGGTATTATTTATATATGAAAGGAATTCATCCTAACACCTGCATACATCACATTTATACTAATGAAGAAATCAAGCCTGTAAGACAACCACAAAGATGGATGAATCTAGCCCTCAAAGAAATTGTCAAAGATGAACTACAAAAACTCTTGAGTGCAAATTTTATATAACCCATCTCTGACAGTAAATGGCTATCTCCTTTAGTGGTAGTTCCTAAGAAAAATGGGAAATGGATAATTTGCATTGAATATAGGGAGATAAACAAAGCCACTTTGAGGGACTATTTCTCTCTGCCTTTTATTGATCGGGTACTTGGTACTTTATTAGGGAAAAAGTATTTCTCCTTCTTAGATGGGTAGTGGTTACAATCAGATCTAAATAGCCCCAGAGGACTAACAGAAGACTACTTTTACCTGCCCCTGGGGTACCTAAGCTTAAAAATTTCTCCCATTTGCTTGTGAATGCTTCAGCTACTTTTTAGAGGATTGTCCTAGATATTTTTGTTTATCTTATACATGACTGTGTGGAAGTCTATATGGATGACTTCATAGTATATGGCAATGATTTTCGGCAAGCTTTAGAAAACCTAGAGAAAGTTTTGATTCATTGTCAAAAGACTCATCTAGCTCTCAGTAATGAGAAATGAAAAATGATGTAGACTGGGGGGATTGTTTTGGGAATCATGTGTCACAATCAGGGATAAATTGGACCCTGTAAAAATTGAGGTAATTTCACAAATTTCAATCCCCACATCGAAAAAAGAGGTAAGAATTTTATTTGGACATGTAGGGTATTTTAGGAGATTTATTGAAAATTTTACTAAAATTGTAGCACCTGTGTTTAAGTTGTTGGCTAAAGATGTTGATTTTGTATGGGATATTGATTGTCAAATTGATTTTGTATGGGATATTGATTGTCAAAATGTGTTTCAGGTAATAAAGGACAAATTGTTTACTAATCTAGCGTTGAGAGGACCTAATTGGTCTCTCCCCTTCCATATTTCTATTGATGCATCAAACACAACCCTGAGAGTGGTGCTAGGGAAAAGAGAGAATCACATTCCATGCGTTATTTATTTAATTAGAAAAAATCACTCACATAAATAATTAAATTATATTATTACTTAAAAGGAATTACTAGCAATAATCCATGCTATCAATAAATTTAGGCACTATATTACTAGTTATGAAACATTTGTTAATATTGATCATTCATCTATTAGATTCCTTATGAATAAACCAGTTACAAATGGAAGAATTACTAGATGGTTACTTTTACTCCAAGAATTTAATATTACTGTGATTGACAGGACTAGACGAGACAATTTAGTTGCATACTTCTTGTCCAGAATAAATGTTCCACTGGAAACTACTCCAATTCTAGATGAATTCCTGACGAAAATATGTTTTCCATTTCTACTCGTACTCCTTGGTTTGTTGATGTGGTTAACTATTTGGTATCAGGAAAATTTCCACAAAAAAATTCCACTAGAGAGAAACGTAATATTGTGCATCGAAGTGCCTATTATTCTTGGACAAAACGATACCTCTACTGCATTGGACCATATCTTATCACGAAGAGGTGTGTACAGGAAGATGAAATGTATGATTTCTTAGAGGCTTGCCACAGTGAAAGTTGTGGTGGGCATTTTGCAGATAAAAGAACAACCTACAAGGTGCTACATGTAGGTTATTATTGGCCCACTCTTTTCAAGGATGCCAAGAAGTTTGTTTCCAGCTATGATGCTTGTCAAAGGATGGGAAGTCTTGTTCTATGAGATGCCTCTTCAAACTTAGGTATCAATAGAACCCTTTGAAAAGTGGGCATTATATTTTGTAGGGAATATTTCTCCTATGTCCAAAAAGAAGAGGTATATTGATCCTATTAGGCCCCTATACTACTAGTGTAACCCCTTATTATTATTAGTACAACCCCCTTATTATATTGATGTACCCATGTAGTGCCCATATTGTTACTATTGTGCCCCATAGAAGCCCACTATTGTTATTATTGTGCCCTTACATTATTATTGTTATGTAGGCTCTGATTATATAATGACCCCTTAGACTCCTATATATAGAAAGGAGGTCTTTTCATTTGTATCATCCAAGAATTGTTCATTTATGTAATGTAAAGGAGGTTACCCCTCGAAGAGTCTGAATTCTAAGGCGTTGATCTATCTTTTCTATCTTTTCTTGAGCTAGTTTCATAACATTTGGTATCAAAACTTTGGATTCTAGGGTTTCGCTGCTCCAAACAGGTCATCGTGGAATTCTCGCTATAACTTTGTTTTTGCGACGTTTCAAAAGTTGAAAAAAAAACTCATTTGATAATACATTGTGTTAGATCTCGGGTCTCAATTTCAGAGCTTTTTGCGCTATATTTGCGGAGATATGATCTGAGAAATTTGGTCTTTTTGCAGAGTCCTGAATTACATTCCAAACAGGTGACCTGAGGAAAATCGTCATAACTTTTTCTCTGAGCATTGGATTGAAATTTCATAAGAAGGTACAGAAATAGGACGGAGTGTAGTTTCTTCTATATATTTTTCAGAGCTAAAGGTTGAAACAGTGACTCGTGGCACGTTGTACAAGTTCGCTCTATTGAACTAGTCTATAATCAAATCACTGTGGGAGATTTCACATAACTCTTTCTTGGAGAATCCAATTTGGATCAGACTAGTGGTATTGGAAAGAGGACACAAAGGGCCACTGCAGGTCACAATTTCAGAACTTAAAGATCTGAAAGTACAGAGTTACATTCCTTTCAAGATCGAGCTCCTAAACTCAAGAAAAAACAAGATGAGGAAGTTTGATGGGAAGGATCCGGTAAATTGGATACTTCAGATTGAGCAATATTTTGATCTACATGGTGTACCAATCTTACAAAAGGTGTGTATTGCATCTTCATATTTAGGACCGGATAAATTTTTATGGTATAAAGGGCTTTTTTCTTGTAAACGACTTGTTACATGGTCAATTCTCACAGAGGAAATGATAGCACATTATGAGGATACAAAGAGAAACACCTTCTTTAGAGCAACACCACAACAATTGGAAAGAGTAAAAGGGCTTTGTGACATACTAGAAAGCAAAGTTATGGTAACAATGAATTCTACCCCTCACAGTTATGAAGATGGAAGTGTTGTTTCTCCTAGCCTTCCATAACCTACAAGGGTTACACCACAACAATTGGAAGAAAAAAGAGAAAAAGTGCTTTGTTATAATTGTGATAGCAAATGCACTAAAGGTCATAAGTATGTTGAGAAGAAATTATTTTACATAGAGTATGAAGAAGAGGAAGAAAAGGATCAAGAAACATCAAAAGAAGAGGATATACACCAAGATCCAACCCCAGAGATAGAAGAAATGAATCAGACCATATATTGTAAAGCATTGATAGGAATTACCACTCCTCAAACTATCGAGATAGAAGGACATATCAAGAAGAAAAGTGTTCAAGAAGTGAAAGATCACATCGAGCATCAAGAAATGAATCTGACCATATCTTGTAAAGGATTGGAAGAAATTATCACTCCTCAAACTCTAAATATAGAAGGACATATCAAGAAGAAAAATGTTCAAGTGGTGAAAGATCACATCATGCATCAACAACAAGTTCTCCAACTTTTAAAGGATAATTCCACTTTGGTGCAAAATCAAATGAAACAACAGGTAGATCAACATCGTAGTGAAAAGTGTTTTGATGTAGGTGATTGGGTATTTTTACTGCTACATATCAAGCAAGCTATTTGTGAGAAGGAAATGTTGGCAATACTACATGCACTTAAAAAATGGCAACCTTACCGAATGGGAAGACATTTCGAGGTAAAAATGGATCATGATAATCTTAAATACTTTTTAGAACAACTATTATCTTTAGAAAAACAGAAAAAAGGTGTCACAAATATGTTGGGTTATGACTTTGACATCATCTATAGAAAATGGAAGCAAACTTTTGTTGCAGATGCACTCTCAAGAAAGGATGAGAATGTGGAAGCATTGTTTTATGCTATTTCTATTATCCAACCAGATTGGATAAACGAAGCAAGGGATGAATTGAAGAAGGATGAAGAAGTATGGCCACTTATTCAAAAGTTGCAAAAGATCCCAATTCAAACAATATTGCCAGAAATTGAAGAGGAAGGAAAAATCATATTGGAACCTGGAGCAGTCACAGAGACAAGAACCCGACAGCTACGAAATCAATCAATTTCAGAGTATCTCATCAAGTGGAAGAACTTACCCACTGAAGATTCCACATCGGAGGACAAGAAGTTTATACAGAAACATTAGAACTACTCAAGCGTTGAGGACAACACTTTTTGAAGGAGAGGGGCATGTTAGGCCCCTATACTACTAGTGTAACCCCTTATTATTATTAGTACAACCCCCTTATTATATTGATTTACCCATGTAGTGCCCATATTGTTACTATTGTGCCCCATAGAAGCCCACTATTGTTATTATTGTGCCCTTACATTATTATTGTTATGTAGGCTCTGATTATATAATGACCCCTTAGACTCCTATATATAGACAGGAGGTCTTTTCATTCGTATCATCCAAGAATTGTTCATTTATGTAATGTAAAGGAGATTGCCCCCTCGAAGAGGCTGAATTCTAAGGCGTTGATCTATCTTTTCTATCTTTTTGTGAGCTGGTTTCATAACATGGCCGCAAAGAGGAGAAAGGAGGCTGACGACAAGGCTAAGGCAAATCGCGTTGCCGCATAGAAATCAGGTGGACAGGCAGGAGAAGAAGAGTGTGACTCTGACCAGAGTCAGAAGTCACCTTCCTCGGAGATAGAGGAAGAAGATGATCATACAGAGCAAGGAGGTGTTGAAAAGTGTGCAACAAGAAATGCTTGTTGAGATTGCAACAAGATGATGGAGCTTAGTGAAAAGAGTCGCCTTCACTAAGTGGGCTCGCAGGCTATTTTTGGTGCAAGTCTATTTTTAGACTATGTCTATTTTTAGACATATGGATCATGTCTATGGATTGCAGGTTCCTGTTTATGGATGATTGATCAAGTTGGGAAAAATAGATGGACTTCTATTTTTAGATCACAGCGGAGTGACTGCTCAGTCTAAATATAGAACAGTCAAATATTATTAGCTCATAATAATATTTAGACTATAAACTTTGTCTTATTCTCTTGGAGCACTTCAGGATGAGCTACGGATGTGGTACATGCAGATCCCAGAAGGAAATACGTGGTTACCTATGGGATGACTAATATTGCATGCAGGACTTCAGTTAGAACTCAAGTGAGTTGAGTTTAGTGGACTGAAGGTGCAGTTGATGGAGTTGTGTTCAGTTTAGCTTTGTTAAACTGGTTGTATTTAGTCTAACTGGCAAATAGACTAGAGATGAGTTGGGTGAATTAGTTATTAATTAATTCACAAGTTATTTACTCATAATACAACTAATGAATACATCAGTTAACTCAGTTGCATGTCAGTGCATGTTCAGTTCAGCAGGGACAGGTGTTAGAGAATCAGATTGCTATCAGTTGTGACTATAGTTGTGCATCAGATCTTGCACAATCAAGGATTGAGTATGCCAATGAGTTTGCCCACATATTTTCCCACATTGTAGCTTGTGCTCACGTTATTTAGCCAAGTAAATACGTGGTTGCCTTGGAATCATCATCAGTTCTTGAGCAGGTATTGAGCAGCGGAGGCAGGCAAGCAGCGAAGGAGATTTGAGCCAGTGATTGATTCAGATCTGAGCTGTATTGTGTGTAACAGAGGTGGAGATACTTGTGAGAAGTATTATGCTGTGTAATGTTACATGACTCAATCATTAATATACAGATAGTTGGGGTTTTTTTAGCGAGATGCTTTCCCCGGGATACATACTGTGTTAATGTGTGAATGCTCTTGATGTTTTATTGTTATTGATGCTGCTATATTGATGATCAACGTAGAGGAGCTTATGTATTGTGTATGTTTTCCGCAATAGTACACGATCAGGATAATCTCCATTGAATATGTGTTAAATTATTCAAAATTTCTACAAAAATAATGACAATGGTGTTTTTGTGAAACCCATAGCTTGTAAGCAATCATGACAAGAGAGTCTTTCTCCTCTAAGAAATATAACATATGAAAACCATTTATTTAGATTGAATGCATTAATACATTGTCATCTATAATCTATTATATTTCTTTCATTGATACCTTAATAAAAAAAATTCCAAAATATACAATAAACAATGTATGCAAGCCAAACTATACACGTTATAAATTTATTAACTAGAATTTATATTTCAATATATCTATATTCTAGCACTAGATGTTAGGAACTTACTAGATAGAATCTATATTTCAATATCCAAGATTTGAGTTTATGTGTTATACAAGGAGCACTTAATTGCCATATTTATGATGAAGGCATTTTTTTTGCTAAGGTAAAATTCCATCACTTCCATTTATTTATTTGGGAATTTGACGATTTAAAACATCTTAAAATGAGCCAAAACCACTATAAACAATGTTCATAATATTAAGATGAAACTCTAACTTCCGACAAAATTCTCGTTATATTTAAAGATCTAGAAACAATAAAAGGATGATAGAAATACTTCACTTTTTTTTCAAGATGGAATGAGCTTGGGCTACAGGCACCTCCAATGTTGTACCTCTGAACTATAAGGTATTGTCACAAGAATTATGTGAGGTTCAATTGTGTGTGAATGCCCTATGGAAGAATTTTTATCCCATAACTAGTTGTCACCCTCCACTCTTCCCATAAAATTTAAACCTAAATATTTCTTCTCTAATACTTTAAGCTTATTAACCCTAAATCAAAAGTAAACATATTTTATATCGTCTACTTTTATTAAATTTAATGTCAAAATATGGAATTAAACATACCAGCCTAGATCCATCTTAACTTTGAATCTACAAAGGGTCGAGAGGGATCAAATCTCTTGAGGAGAAAACCTCTTTTAGAGTAAAAAGAGATTTGAACACTCTCTGTGCTTGGTAGATCCAAAGTTAAGATGGATCTAGGGTGGTTTAGCTATTAATTATAATTATTATTATTATTTTAAATGTAATTTTAGCCATTAAAAGTTTTTTGTTTACTTTATATATGAAGCTCGTTTGTTAGTTGGGATTTCTTCTTTCTTATTTTTAAATATTCTACTTAATAATGAAGTTTGTTTACTATTTAGTATATTGATTTCTTTATGTTATTTTCAAATACAAAATTTAATTAACACTTATTTGATAATAAAAAAAAAAAATTAATCTGAAATCAATCATATAATTTTGTGAGGAAATTGAGACTCTACTAGTTTGATTCATGGTTGAGTCTTCTATGATGTCTCTATGGGTAACCCTCCTTTTAAACATGTTAAAAGCAACTCATAGTTAGCTAAAATATCTTGATATGTACTCCAATAGTTAAAAACCTTGCAACTTCCTGCAACATCATTATGAAACAACTTATAAATTGAAAATTGATTAAAGAAAGACAACAAAGAAACTCTTCCACCTCAGTGGTTACCTCACTGGTTAGCAATCTCTCTTCTCCTCTACAACCACCTAAAATTGGTTGGGAAAATAAAAAGACTAAAAATGAAGAAACTAATAGTAATCATAGATTGTAAATTGAATAAAATTGGAAAATTGTAATTTTTAAAAAACACTATGCACCCATTTTGATACCATGGGTTAAAATATTGTGGGGAAATCATGGATTGTTAAAATTATTATTATTATTATTAGCAGTAGTCTTTAAGTGGACTTTTTGGATTTGTAGGTCTATGGCTAGAATTAGCTAAAAAATGTGGCAAAATCTTGATTTGTGTTGTTTAAATTAGTTTTTTCATTGCATATATGGATTCAACACCATAAAAACTAGAATTAGCTAAAAAATGTGGCAAAATCTTGATTTGTGTTGTTTAAATTAGTTTTTTCATTGCATATATGGATTCAGCACCATAAAAACCCCTGGGGCACTTCGATTGTGAAGAGTTCACCTACCATGAAAAACCCTTGGGGCACTTCGATTGTGAAGAGATCACTTGTCAAATTTGCGATTTTAATGAATCCCTATGAGATTCTAGACAAATTAGATCATAAAATAAACTGGAAAACTTTCCAAAAAATTGCACTTAGAGGCTACTCGTTATTGACTGTGGGTTAGAGAGCACCTCTCAGGCCAATCAACTTTTAATATTTAAAGTGTTTTTAAATGTTTATCTAACTTTATAATATGTTCAAAATAATCATGTTTCAAATTCTTAGTAAAAGCCCAGTTTAGAAAATACCATGGGAAAATCTGGGGGTTAAGAATACCATGGGAAAACCATGAGTTGGAAAAATTATTAATTTTATTGTATTTTAATTTTTATGTAATTTGACCAAGTAAAATGTTAAACAACAAAAGGCTTAACTTTATAATATGTTTAAGATCATCATGTTTCAATTTATTAATAAAAATCGAGTTTAAATAATACCATGAGAAAAACTATGGATTGAGAATACCATTAAAAAACCACAATATTATTAATTTCGTCTTTCTATTTTATTTTACTTTTCTAATTGTATTTTACGTTTATTTTTATTGTTATCTAATTTAACCAAATCAAATTATTTACATAACATAATATAATTAGAAATTACATCTAAATACAATTAACTATAACAAAATAAAACATTAAAACTCACATCAAAAATCAGCCACTTTAATATTTCAGTGATATTTGAAGCGAAGACAATGTTTAAACCGGTGCAATGAAGGAGCTTGTGGAAAAAAAAAAAACAAATCACGTTTGAATCCTTCACCGTCACGAGAAAGGAGAACTCCAAATAAGAGAGAGACCCATAAAAAAGCGAGGATCATTTTTACGTGATTATGATGTAAGAATAAGAATGATTTGGCGGTCAGTTGTTCATCTCAGATATTTAGATATTTGTTTATCTCAGATATTTGCGGTAGGTGAATCTTTTTTTGTTTTTTTTTGAAGGTGGCAAAACCTATCAAACCTAGGTGTCAAAAATTTTACGGTAAGTGAGTTGCTTATATTATTAAAAATTTTACCTTTTAATTTGGACAAAAATTTACTTTTTTTATTTTGACAATGGTAGTTAGAGTAAATGCTTTGTTGAATAATAAAGTTGTTTGTGGTTTATTGGTTGGTTTATGAATTGGTGATATTAATGTGCAGTTAGGAAAATTGCAATTCAGGAATATCAAAGTAATTAAAATTATTTCGGTGGTATTGGATTTAATTTGGATTATATTTATAGAAGGATTTTGTGTTTAATAATTTTATGTCTTTTTTACTTCAAAATATCTTAACAAAACACATTATCACTAATTTTTACTTTCTAAATTTAATAAAATTGTTATATATGTGTTAACACTAATTAATAATAAAAATATGTTTTCATGAAAAAAGATAAATGAATATGAATATGAATATTTTAAAAATTATTTGGACATAAAATATTATTATCTTACATTTATATTTATTAAACTAATTTTATATATTTAAACAATTGTACAATCACTCACATAAGTATCTTATTGTAAATAACCAGGATAAGAAGCTCCTTTATTAACAATATTGATACATTCATTTCTATAACATCACTATTCATTATTCATAGTGAAACATATGTACAAGTAGATATGCTTATCTGTGTATATTGATTGAGTTCACAATTTAAGGAGGGACCACTCTCCACCTAACCATAAGCCAGCTACACTACAACATTTCTTGTAGCTGACCACCCCCTAACTAGATCCAGGGTTTGAGGGAAATGTTTGCACAAGGAAAGGGTTTGCACCAAAGTGTTGAACGCAATCTCAAGAGATGGAATCCATCATTCCAATGTTTCACCAGCTCAACAGTTAGCGCTCAGTGGTCCATTCACTCATTGAAGTTTACACAACCTACATAGACTCATATAAAGAATTTGATGGCTATAAAGCATAACCACGTGGGTGATTAACTAGGTCACAAAGAGTAGGCTATCAATTCAATGGAAATGCATCTAGAAAACAGGGGAATACAACCCAGCCCAGCCCGACTCGCAATCTCCCAACATCCAGTGCACATTCTTTCTCTCTTCTCTTGCAAATACCACAGTCCAACTTGCTCTTTAGTTTCTTCTCATCTTGTGATCTGCAAGAACCCCCGAAATGGGCACCATTTACCCCTTTTGTACTGGCTTATCCAATAACGTCCCTTCACCTATCAAGAGGTGGTTATGTCTATTATGCCACCTCCTCCATCTTCAAGTGATGATGTCATTCAACTCCTTCACTTTTGTAACACCCATTAATGAGTTCAACCCATTTTGATTCAAGCACAATAATGTCACATCACACATGTAAGACAACTATACCACCGTGTGTACAAGTAATCTCAACATTTATTCGGTAGGTATGGATCTTTTCAATTCAAGCAAGACAAGTGGGAAAGAAGGCTTCAAGCATTAGAGTGGCTTTAGCTAAATATAAGTG
The DNA here is from genome assembly GCA_000404065.3 of Pinus taeda. Classification (NCBI taxonomy): domain Eukaryota; kingdom Viridiplantae; phylum Streptophyta; class Pinopsida; order Pinales; family Pinaceae; genus Pinus; species Pinus taeda. The sequence continues at coordinate 202,967 of APFE030624401.1, forward strand.
AGCAAGCAAGTTTCCCCTCAAGGCAAGGATATGTAAGGTTTTCCAACCTTCAGTTGTGTTAATAAATTAATTATAATTATTATTTGTTTAATAATAGGTCCAACCAGTCATGGTCCTTTCACACTTGCATTACATTTATAGCCATCATTTTAATAAGCACCCTTCATTCATGTTTCTCCTCATTGCATTGATCATAATTTTCAATTCTTGATTCATCATTTTGATTATTTTATTTTGTCTAATAAGTGAGGTATACAGAGGTAAAGAGGGAAGACACCTTACCTTTTTATGCTTTGCAAATGGCAACATTTGCTTCTTCAATACTAGTCATTATAGGTATGGCAATAGGTGTTCCCACAGGACCAGCAAGGATTTCTTCTTAATGGTCATAACAGAAATGTCAATAGGCATGCCCACATGAGTGACAACAACTATATCTTGAGAGTAGTCGTAACTCCAACTATGGGAATGACAACAATTGTTCCCTCGAGAGTAGCAGCAACTATATCTATGGCCACATCATCTAAATATTCACCCATCAAAGTGGTGAACCCTTCCTAAAAAGCACTCATTGCTGGTTCTTGTGGAGTAGCAATGTCACTATTCCCACGTTCTTCAAACCCTATATCCCTTGCCTCTGTTGGTTCTTGTGTGTCAGTAGGGGCGTTGTCTTCCTAGTGTTATATGATTTCAACTACCCCTACTGGTTCTAGTGGAGCAGCAAGGATTTGGGCTATAGTAGAAATGTACCACGTCCTCTTCTTTCTAAGAACATAGGGGGGTCTCTTTTGATACCCTCTCATTCTCTTTGTGGATGGCTTACTACAAATTATCTCAACTTTAGGGCTGCTTTCCTTTTGTGATGTTTTAGTTCTTAACCCTTCTTCCTTAACATGCCTTGTTAGTTACTCTATAGACAACGAATTCATGACAGTGTATTCTTATTCCTCCATAGTTGTAATGGGTGGAGTTGCAACATTATCAGGCTCGTTTGGTGGAGTTACAACCACTGGAGCTAAAGTAAATTCTTCCCATGTTTTTCTTTCTCTCTTCAGAACCCTATCCACCAAAAGCATGATAAGGTTGTGGTGAGAGACGACATGGATTGGCTTCTTTTCTTTCTATACATGGGTTTCCTTGTACTACAAGTTCATGAGCAGGAACTACAACAAATTGATAGTGTGATCGTGTCTAAGATGGTTGAGGAGGAAGATGTGTTGTAGGTAAGCAGTCCCATAATGTCCCTTACAGGTGATTAAGCTTTGAATAAGTGAGTTTATATCTCCCTAAGGGTTCAACATATACTAACAATCAAATTTTGTCCCCTTCTTTACCAAATTCTCTCTCGGTATGGGAATTATTGCATGATTTTAGGCTTGTAGGTTTGTTTGTAGTACCACTACTCCCCTTCTTGAGGAAGCCCCATTACTTTACCTAGAATCTCCTTTGTCACTTTTATAACAACTCTAGCCACTACAAATATATTGTCCCTAAAATTCAAGACGAACTGCAGTTCTATCTCAGCATCATAACCTTTTAACCTATGCACGTACTCCATCCATCATGCTTGTTGAAAAATTTCTTCGACATGGTCATATGCTCCTAAGATCACTACCTTAGTGGGTTCATGACGAATAAGCGAGCCTGCCCTGGTGCCTATAGTGCTCTTTCTCTTGAATGCCATTGTTTATAAGAGGAAAATGGTAGTTTAGCAATTTTCATAAGGTAGTTTTCAATTTTGGTGCAGAGTTAATGATTTTAATTGTTTCTAGTAGACTATTTATGATTTGGGAATATGATGTAAGGGAGTGACAATAGTAGGAAATGATAATGAAGCACTCTTTCCAATTTAAAACTCATTCATTATGTGAAATGTTGGAAAACGTACCTATCATATATTATATTATTCATTAGAAGACTAGAATGAATCATCTGGTGGGAATCATCTACTTCTACACCATCTCCAAGTCACTATTGGGCCATCCACTTGTGATTTTTTGTAGGAAAGATTTCTTGGATATGGGTTGATGATATAAGCGAAGCTTGCATCCATTGGACATCAAGGGAGTTTTTTTTTTCTATGTTGTTTTGTTTAATGGATCCATTGTCATAAATAGTATCAATGTCTAAAGGCATGAGATATTTAGTATGAAACTTCCCTCTAGAGTCCTTAAATATGGAATCGAATAACAGTTCCTAGACTCCAGCCTTGAATTTTTTCTTCTTAAGTAATTTTTCATGTCATTGTGCCCTTTAATTTTCTATCATTGTTTCTCAATGCAAAGTATCCTGACAAAGTTCATCTAGTTCATTGATATGGAGGAGCCTCTACTTCTAAGATTTTATCATGTCCATACCAAGTTGGATGTGTTGGCATTATGATACAGGTGTTGCCCTTGATGGAAACTCTCTCAGATGATAGTTCACAGTGCAGTAGGTTAAAAGCAAAGGATTACAGATCAGACTCCAAAGAATGAAGAAAGAGAGGTATACATTGGTTCACTTTGTCCAAGAAGCGTATACACGCAGGTTAACAGAACAAAAGAATCATATAACGTATACACGCACTTTCACAGGAGGAAAAGTGCGTACATGTTGGAACACCAAGTATTTGATCCAAGGTATTGGTCCAAGGTATTTGGTCCTGGGTATTTGGTCCAAGGTATTGGTCCTAAGTGGTTTTGGTCCAAGGTATTGAGAAAGGCCTAAGAGTATATAAGGAGGAGAAGATCATTAGGTCATGTGTGCAAGCAATAATATTCTAAGGAATACTTCTATCTGAAGTATATTTTCTGTTGCAGGGTTATGTTTGGGACTAGATCTGAAATATTCATGTGCACCTTGAGTTCAATATTGGATCAAGACTCATGAGACTTGAGATGACTTATTCTTGAATGATCTGATATTGGATGAGACTATATCTGATGTTTTGCGCCTGTTCTATTCGTTATCTATCATGATCTAGGTTTGTCTGAAGTCTAGAATTGCAACAAAGTTCTGAGTCAATATTTGCATATCTCTACGCAGGTTCGTCTCAGCCAAAGAGCATATACATGCAGGTTCGGTTCTTTCAAATAGCGTATACAAAAGAAAAGCTTCTTTTTAGATCTGAATGATCTATCTAATAAAATTTTGTTATTTTACTATTGTCTGTCAATGAAGTCTTCTTATATCTGAATGTAAAACTGAATGCATAAGGAGGATGGAATTTGATTGATTGATTGTATAAGTAAGAAGAAGTGATCTCTATCCCCACCTGTGTAAAACTCTGAAATATTCAGAATATTGATAGTTGGTACAAACTTGATTCAAAAGTGTATGTTTGTAGTAGTTTTGAATGTCTACACGGGTTCAATTAACGAAAGTAGTGTATACACGTAGTTTGGATGCAGCCAAGTAGCGTATACAATATAATGCATGATTTTTGAGGTTACAGCTGGTTATGAATGATGATGCAGGGTTCTAGGATTAGCACAGTGTTCTGGTGTCAGTGATCTTATTGGTTAGATTATCTAAATATTGGTTGATGCAATTTAAGTTGAAAAGTTATGATGGGTCCATTGTGAAAATTTGATGAAACGTGGCCTTCAGATTGTAGTGTTGTGATTCAGGAGTATCTAATCTGAAAATTCATGAAACGTGGTCCTTGGTGGAGTAGTAGAGTTTTTTTGTAGGCTAGCACCTACGTACTAGTAAACATATTGGCTAGTACAAGATCCAGTGGATTGTATCTCCCTTCCAGTAGAAGCTGGAGAACGAGAGAAGGTTGTAACCTTCTGCAGGTAGAAGCATGCGTACTAGTATGAGTTTGCACCAGTACAAGAGTGTAAACAACTTTTATTATTATTTAAAGAAGACGGAGACGACAACAATAGGTGGCTTTTACCCACATTGGGTTTCCACCTTACATCTTGGTGTTCATGTGTGTTTCTTATGTGTGATGCTTTATTCTGCTTTTACTGCACTGTCTAATAAATCTTTGATATACTACTTTAAGATCAACACGTGATATTGTCTAAATCACAATTTCTCTGGATATACGTTGGTTTCCTTAATCACAATCGTGTGTACATGCTAGTTCACTTCACTGAAGTAGCGTATATAAATCTATTTTCGAAATAAAATTATTGATCTGATAATACTGATTCATCCCCCTCTCAGTATTATTTCCAACATTTGGTATCAGAGCAGGTCCTAACGGAGATCCATCAACATGAATAATATTCAATGGGAGCAACTTTGTTTATTGGAAAATAAGAACCACAGCCTATCTACAATCGCTTGGAATGGATGTCTGGGAAATTATGGAAGGAGGATATACATTTCCAACAAAAATTCCTACAGATGCGACAAGTAAAAAGCAATATGAAACCAATGCCAAAGCTGTCAATACTTTATTGGGAAGTCTATCACAACCAGAGTTTGTCAAAATCATGCAGCTCAAATCAACCAGAGAAATATGGGACAAAATCGTTCTGAGCTAGGAAGGATACTCTCAGGTAAAACGTGCTAAGATTCAAACTCTCATAATTCAGTATGAAACTCTTAAGATGCATAGTGATGAAAGTATAACTAGTTACTTCTTACATATAGATGAGGTTTTTAATTGTATGAATAATCTAGGTGAAGAAATAAAGGAAGTTACCTTAGTTGAGAAAGTTTTAAGATCCTTATCTGCTAAATTTGAATCAAAAGTTTCTTCCATAGAAGAAAAACAAGATCTACAGAATATCACTATGACACAGCTTCACAAAATTTTAACTACCTTTGAGATGAGAAAAGGAGGACCATCAGATATGAGAGAAGTTGCATTTAAAGCCTCAACAAAAGGAAAGGAAGAACATAATGAATCAGGACATATTTCAGAAGAATAAGATGAGGTAAACTTTGTCAAGAAGCTCCAATGGGGTTCTGGAAGGTTTAGAGGTAAGCTACCCTTCAAATGCTTTGCTTGTGGCAGAGTCAGTCATTATGCTGCCAGATATCCTCACAAAGATAAATATGGAAAAGGAAAGGAATATGCAAAAGGGAATAGAAAACAAGTTGTGAATAAAAGGAGTTACTATACTAATGAAGATAGCGATGGTTTATCTAATAGTGATGAAGATGAAACTGGACAAGATTACAAACTTCTCATGGCTTATGATATAAATGATTTTTGGGATAGTTTAGAAGAAGATAGTGATGGTTTATCTAATAGTGATTATTATAGACTTCTCATGGCTTATGATGATGATAATTTTTGGGATGCTTTAGAAGAGGAAGACCTTCATGAAGAAATATCTAAACTCAAAAATATGTTTAGAAGAAAAGAATATGATTATAAATACCTTGACAGACCAACTTGTTGAAAAGGAAAAACACAATGAAAAACTAGAATGTGAAATTGTGGGTCTAAGAAAGGATCTTGAGAAAATGAAATCTCTCAATATTAGATTTGCTAAAGGATCAGAAACTTTAAATGAAATTATCAAAGTTTGACATTTTCCTCTTATAAAGACAGGTCTTGGATATACAGAAGAAGCATCTCAATCACAGAAGTCGTCAACCTCCACCAAAAGCTATCTTGATGCAGCAAAGACCAGTGAACAATATGACAATCATCAGCAAAGGCATCAAGCTGATCACCAGGTAAATCATACTCAATTTACTCTAAGAATGAATAGAAGCCATAAGCAACCTTAGGCAAATCATACTCAATTTTCTCCAAAGATGAATATCAATAGAAACTACAATCACCAGGTTAATAGATTCGATAATCGCAGAAACGTTTTTAATGGGCAATGTTTTTCATGTCATAATTTTGGGCACAAAGCTACTCAATGCGTTGCTTACAAAACCATCACGACTAGAGAAGCACAAAATCAAAGGAATATAACAGGAATCAAGAGAATTTCCTATAAGAAATTTTCTCCTCTTGAAAATGAAATAGAATGCTCAATCTGTGACAACTTTGGTCATGAAGAATCTGAATGCAGGAGCAAATTTCAGCAAACATCTCAAAAAGAGCAAACACCATTAAATCCCAAGATATGGAGAACGAAAGAATCCCAAACAGAAAGATGTGGTATAGCCTTGTATGGAGAAGGACAAAAAATCAGGGGTACATCGATAGTGGATGCTCCAAACACATGACATGTGACAAAGGAAAACTTCACTCATATAATGCCTTAGAAAAAGAAAAGAATGTCTCATTTGGAAATGACACTCCAGCTGTCATAAAAGGTAAAGGTTTTGTCTCCTTGAAAGAAAAGGTTAAAACTGGAAATGTTATGTATGTAGAAAATTTAAAGCATAACCTATTGAGTGTCAGTCAAATGTGTGATCAAGGAAATGAAGTGGTGTTTCGATCAAATAGATGTGTTGTTCATGAGCTTGATACAGGAGAGACCGTGATCAAAGGTACAAGAACTCCAAACAACTTGTACATACTCAAGGGAGGACAACAATAGTGTTATCTAAGCAAAAATGATGAAAACTAGATGTGGTATAGAAGGGCGGGCCTAGCCCGAACTAATCTTAATTTTAACATTTCATTGTGTAAAAAAGGGAGGAGGCAGTGTTTGACCGGCCGACCTCCTCCATAATAAATGAATCGTTTAACCAACTCAGCCCAACGAATTTCTTGTAAACTCAGCCCTAGAATTTATATAAACCCAGAATTTATTCAATACACGGGCAGATGGAGAAACCAGGAGCGGGCATTCTTTTCGAGGCAATAACATTTTTATTATTTTTAAATGTAGGTGGAACCATGAATTTTGCAGGAGGGCTGAATTTTCACTTTGTCAGAATTTGACAAATTTTATATGGATTCAACACCTCTCGTCACCACGAATGCAATGGCGCTGTCCATTTCTCCATCAAAGTTCTGCATTTTTTGGCCATTTTTCAATATGCAAGTGGAACCATGATCACTGTAAAAATAGGGAGCGGAACCATCAACCTTGAAATTTTCCCGAGGAGATAATTTTTCTGCATGTCGGAATATAGTCAAGTTTATACTTGTTTTTCATGGGTTTTCACAAGGATCGCAATGGCAAGGTCAGATTTGCCATTTGAGTTGCAGATTTCCAGTCCACCCCTGGAGAAGAATCTTTGAGGAATCTAGGGGGAATCTAAAAGATTCCTTGAGCCCCAAATTCTCAACTTCTTAGAATTTAGATTTTGGACAGTAGTTTTGCACTACTCGATGCTACAAATCTGATGGTTCATTTAGATTTCTCATTCTCTCATTTAATTTTCCAACCACTTTTCTAAGTGTCAGTGCAAATGTCCACACTCATGTGCGAGAAGTCATTTTCATGCGATCGATGCCGTGAGATTGATGGTCCGAACAGCTTCAACAATTTGACATCCGCTTCTTTAGATGGCCCTTGGTTGTGAGGTATATGATGTGTTCATGTACTTCTTCTTTATGCATTATGTTGCACAGATCCTTCATTGATGTTGATGTAGGATCTTGTTTATTACTTGTTTTCATGATTCCTACTTGATGTGGTGTGGGATTGTATATGTGATGTACTTGTTGTCATGATTCATCACATTGTGTTTTGAGATCCTTTGTTGTATGTTGATGGGATACTCATATGTCACCATGCATGTTTGTTTTGCATTCCCTTTTATGCCATGTTGGCGAGATGCTCATCGTGCATGGGTTTTGTGTCATACCAATAGGAATCTTTTGACTGAGAGTTCTTGTAATGGAACATATTTTAGAGCCACTCCTGCGTGAGGGCATTTTCCTTGTATGATCGTGACATCATCTCTTATGTACATCATCACTATTGACAACACTTAATGCATCGGCCTACACCATCTTGACACCGGGGCCTGGAGACATAGTCCCTCCTGGACGAACTCCATTATCAATGGCATTTGTTTTTATGTTGCTGATGATTGACATGTTTCTCTTCTTCACAACATGCAGATGTATTCATTAATGTTATTTTAAAAAATTCAATTTAACACATCATGAAAGTAAAAGGTCTTGGAAGGGTCCTTCGTTACACCCAGACCTGGATCAATTGGGACATCTAAGCTTTTCTCAAATAAGAAAAGCATGTAGACTCAAGGTTGTTCATGATCTTCCAGATATCAGCATCCCAGAAAATACAATATGCAAACCATGTCAAATTGGTAAGCAAAACAGAGTTCACTTCATGGAAAAAGAAGGGTCGGCTAGTAAGCCTCTTGAACTTGTCCATATTGATTTATGTGGACCATCAAGGAAAAAGTCACCTCATGGAGAAGAATAATTTATTTTGTTCATTGATGATTTTTCCAGAATGTGTTGGATAGGTCTTCTAAAGCATAAAGATGAAGCATTTGAAAAGTTCCAAGCCTTCAAAGCCTTGGTTGATAATGAATCAGATCGAAAAATCAAATGCCTCAGATCTGATTGAGGAGGGGAATTTACATTGGATGAATTCTTTGATTTTTGTGAACAACATGGAATAAAAAGGGAATTCTCCACCACAAGGACTCCTCAGCAAAATGGTGTGGTAGAAAGAATGAACAGAACAGTTCAACAAATGACTCAAGCTATGCTAGATGAATCTGGAACTCCTGCAACCTTCTGGGGTGAAGCTGCATTCGTTGTCTTGACTATTCTCAACAAAGAAAATGTTCAGGTAAATAGCACTCAAACTCCACATGAACATTGGTATAGTAAGACTCCTACTGTAAAATACTTTAAAGTATTTGGAAGCAAATGTTTTATCAAAAGGACTGATGAAAAACTTGGTAAGTTTGAACCCAGAGAAGATGAAGGTATTATTCTTGGTTATTCTTGTAGAAGTAAAGGATATAAATGTTATAATAAAAGACTTGGGAAAATTGTTGAAAGCATTGATGTTGTAGTTGATGAAGCATGCAAAAATCCAAAACAGATAAAAGCAGAAGATTATGACAATGAAGAAGATGGGGATTATTTTCCCACGTCAAATCAAAATGATATTGAAGAAGAAATAAATGAAGCACCAGAAGAAGAGATAATTGTAGAAGAAAAGACTCCATCCAGGTATGTTCAGAAAAATCATCCAGAAACTCAAATTTTAGGGGTAAAAGAGGTAGGTTTACAGACAAGAAGAACCATTACAGGGAACTCAAGCCATCTAGCATTACTATCCTCCACTGAACCTCAAAATGTAAATGAAGCATGCAAAGATGAATGTTGGGTCAAGGCCATGGATGAAGAACTTGAGCAAATTGAAAAGAATGATACTTGGGAATTAGTTCCTAGACCTCATAATAAAAATATTATAGGAAATAAATGGATATTCAAAAACAAGCTGAATGAAAATGGAGAAGTCATTAGAAACAAGGCCATACTTGTTTGTAAAGGGTATGCTCAACAAGAAGGTATAGATTTTGAAGAAACTTTTGCACCTGCTGCCAGACTTGAAGCCATAATGATGTTTCTTGCTCTTTCTAGCTTTCAGAAATTCAAAGTATATCAAATGGATGTAAAATTAGTTTTTCTTAATAGAAATTTAAAAGAAGAAGTTTATATTGAACATCCAGAAGGATTCATTCTTGGAAATTATGCAAAACTTGTATGCATGCTCAAAAAGGCTCTCTATGGTCTGAAACAGGCTCCAAGGGCCTGGTATTACCACCTTGACAAATATCTACACCAACAAGGTTTTACAAAAGGTCCAGCAGATAGCAATCTATACACAAAGATTGAAATTGATAAATTTATAATTATTATTGTTTATGTTGATGATATCATTTTTGGTAGCAATGAAGAATCCATGAGTCAGAATTTTGCTTCAATAATGCAATAAGAATTTAAAATGTCCTTGCTTGGTGAACTTACCTATTTTCTTGGTCTACAAGTTCAACAAAATAAAGATGGTATTTTTCTTTCACAAACCAAATATCTCAAATAGATCTTGAAAAGGTACAGAATGGAAGATTCTAAACTTGTATGTACCCCAATGGTAACAGGATGCAGTCTCAGCTCAAATGATGAATCAGCAGTAGTACATCAACCAACTCATAGATTCATGATTGGCAGACTGCTTTATCTAATAGGTACCCCACCTGACATCATGCATGTAGTAGGAATAGTCGAAAGATTCCAAGCAAATCCAAAGGAGTCACACCTTCAGGCAGTCAAAATAATTTTCAAATATCTTCAAGGAACTCAAGACTTTGGTTTATGGTATCCTAGAGATACAGATCTCACTCTTCATGCATATACAGATGCAGATTGGGCAGGAAGTGTTGATTATAGAAAAAGCACTAGTGGTGGTGTATTATATATGGTTTCCAGGTTAGTGTCTTGGTTTAGCCATAAACAAATTTCAATTGCTTTATCAATAGCTGAAGCAGAATATGTGGTTGTTGCATCTTGCTGCACACAACTACTTTGGATGATGAAAACTTTGCAAGACATTCACATGTACTCCACCCATCTCCATTCTATGTGATAATACAACTGCCATCAATATTTCAAAGAATCCTGTCATGCACTCCAAGACCAAGCACATACTGATCAAGTAACATTTTCTACGAGAACAAGTGCTTGAACAAAAGGTCAAATTGGAGTATGTTCCCTCCAAAGAACAGGTTGTTGATATATTCACTAAACCACTGCCCAAAGAAACATTTGAATATCTCATAAAAAATTTGGGAGTAGTTTCTGCATCATCCTGCTGTTAAAATCCAGTTTTTTAGAAAAAGGTTATTATACACAGGTTTCATGAAGTATAGTCGCATATACACACGGGTTTCTGTGGGTAAAGGAGCGTATATTTTTTAAGTCAAGAAAAACAGTGGGGCAGACTCTGATATGGGTTCTGTCTGTTGTTGATGATTATAGTCTATCGATATGCTTTGTTCATTAATTTTTATCTAACTGAAAAAGATTCCTTGATCATTGACTTTTTAACAATGCAAAGGTAGCACACGTTCAGGGGGAGCATTAGCCTTCACACGCATTCGTCATTGTTGGAATTATGATTGTTGAGTCCAGCTATGGCTTCAGATATTTGTACCATTTTTTGCTTAAGTCATCTAAAATTCTAGGGTGTGATATGTCTTCTCATACATTTGAATGAGTCCTATTGGACAAATGATGTAATTTGTATCCCCACTTTGCATGGCATGGATGATGTAATATTTATTGTATTTTTGTCATGTATAAATAATTGGTATATCCCCACTTGGTTGGGTGGATGAGTCAAATTTGGTATATCCCCACTTGGTTGGGAGATGGATGTATGTATGAGTATTTGGTGATAGGAAGGTCATACTCACATAGTTGAGTTATAGAGTCATGTTACTCTTTTGGAAAATATTTTTGCAAACTCTGCATTTTCTCAAGGAGAGCATGGATGGTTGTAATACATATCAGCATGTACAAAGGGGAGCTCAATCAGAGAATTCAGTATGTACTCAGGGGGAGCATGGACATCATAATGTATGTCAAAGGGGGAGAATATCTTGGTTCGCCCTTTGCCCTTGATGTCAAAGGGGGAGAGTGTCTTGGTGTTGTTGTTAGCATCAAGTCCAAAGGGGGAGATTGTTGGCATTATGATACAGGTGTTGTCCTTGATGGAAAATCTCTTAGATGACAGTTCATAGTGTAGCAAGTTAACAACAAAGGATTACAGATCAAACTCCAAAGAATGAAGAAATAGAGGTATACGCTAGTTCACTTTGTCTAAGAAGCATATATACGCGGGTTAATAGAAAAAATGAAATGTATAATGTATACACGCACTTTCACAAGAGTAAAAGCGCGTACATGTTGGAAAACCAAGTATTTGATCCAAGGTATTGGTCCAAGGTATTTGGTCAGAGGTATTTGGTCCTAGGTATTGACCCTAGGTATTTGGTCCAAGGTATTGGTCCTAAGTGGTTTTGGTCCAAGGTATTGAGAAAGGACTAAGAGTATATAAGGAGGAGAAGATCATAAGGCCAGGTATGAAAGCAATAAGATTCTAAGGAATACTTCTATCTGAAGTATATCTTATGTTGCAGGGTTATGTTTGGGACTAGAATTGAAATATTCATGTGTGCCTTGAGTTCAATATTGGATCAAGAACCATGAAACTTGAAATGACTTATTCTTGAATGATCTGATTTTGGGTGAGGCTAGATCTGATGTTTTGCGCATGTTCTATTTGTTATCTACCATGATCTGGGTTTGTCTAAAGTCTGGAATTGTAGCATAGTTCTGAGTCAATATTCGTAGATCTGTACGCAAGTTCATCTCAGCCAAAGAGTGTATACACATAGGTTCAGTTCTTTCAAGTAGCATATACAAAAGAAAAGCTTATTTTCAGATATGATTGATCTATCTGATAAAATTATGTTATTTTACTGTTGTCTGTCAATGAAGTCTTCTTAGATCTGAATGTAAAACTGAATGCAAAAGGAGGCTAGAATTTGATTAATTGATTGTATAAGTGAGAAGAAGTGATCGTTGTCCCCACCTATGTAAAACCCTAAAATATTTAGAATATTGATAGTTGGTACAGACTTGATTCAAAAGTTTATGTTGGCAGTAGTTTGGAAGGTATACGTAGATTCAATTAACGAAAGTAGTGTATACACGCAGTTTGGATGAAGCCAAGTAGTGTATACACTCTAATGCATGATTTTTGAGGTTACAGTTGGTTTTGAATGATGATGTAGGGTTCTAGGTTCAGCACAGTGTTCTAGTGTCAGTGATCTGATTGGTCAAATTATCTGAATATTGGTTGATGCAGTTTAAGTTGAAAGGTTATGATGGGTCTAGTGTGAAAATTTGATGAAACGTGGCCTTCATATTGTAGTGTTGTGATCCTGGAGTATCCAGTTTGAAAATTCGTGAAACGTGGTCCCTTGTGGAAGAGTGGAGTTTTTCGGTAGCCTAGCACCTATGTACTAGTAAACATATTGGCTAGTACAAGAGCTAGGGGGTTATAGCTCCCTTCCAGTAAAAGTTGGAGAATGAGAGAAGGTTGTAACCTTCTGCAGGTAGAAGCCTGCGTACTAGTATGAGTCTGCACCGGTACAAGATTGTAAACAACTTCTCTTAGTATTAAAAGAAGACATAGATGACAACAGTAGGTGGTTTTTACCCACATTGGGTTTTCACCTTACATCTTGGTGTCCATGTGTGTTTCTTATGTGTGATGCTTTATTCTATTTTTATTGCACTGTCTAATAAATCTCAGATATACTGCTTTAAGATCAGCACATGATAAATTTTCTAAATCATAAGTTCTTTGGATATACGTTGGTTTCCTTAATCACAATCGCATGTACATGCTAGTTCACTTCACTGAAGTAGCGTATATAAATATATTCGGGAAATAAAATTATTGATAATACTGATTCATCCCCCTCTCGGTATTATTTCCAACAGGATGGTTGTTTTAAGTGTTTGGACCTCGGTCTTGAATGACAGAAATACTCTTTTCCCATATACTAACTCGTAAAGAGTATATCCAGTGGTGTTTCTCCATGTGGCCCAATAGACCCATAACACTTCAAGAAGTTTGTGATTGTCATCCAAGTTCTTTAGATGTAACTCAATAGTTTTGGTGATGATGTTTTTAAGAATGTTTTTGTTCCTTCCACTTGTCTATTGACCTAAAGATGATATAGTGTGGTAACCTTGTGCTTGATCTTGTACTTCTCAATTACGTCTTTGATTGGCTTTGAAGTGAACCGAGTTCCTCCATCTTTGACTATCTCTCATGGTATCCCAAATCTGCTGAATATTTCCTTATGAATAAATTATGCTACTACTTGCTTAGTTGTAGCTGGAAGTGCCTTGGTCTCCATCCAATTCGTGACATAATTTGTGCATACCAAATTTTAGGAGTTATAGTGTGATATCAAGTTGACTGGTTCAACGAAATCAATGGCCTATCTATCAAATCATTCCAACACTATCTCTTCTTGTAATGACATTGCATCAGATTGCATAGGTCTTCCCATTTGTTGGCAAATGTTGAACTTATTTACATGCTCCTTTGCATATTTAAAGATGGTGGTCCAATAGTACCCTTAATGAATTAGCTTGTACCATATTATCTTATCAAAAAATTATCCCCTACATGATCCCTTATGGAAGGCATTAAGGATCTCATAGATTTCATCTTCTCTTACACATCTTCAAATGATGAGGTTGGGACCTAGTTAGAAGATACATCCATAAATCCATGAGAACCTCCAGCTTTGTCTCACAATCTTTGGACAATCTTTCAATGAGAGATGGTGTGGAATTCGACCTACATCCAAGTAGTTAGTGATATCCATAAATCGCAGAGAGTTAGTAGAAACCATGTAGAAAATGCGAATAGGTTCTCATCAGGAAAAGAATCTTCTATAGGGGGTTCATTTTCATTAAATGTGAGTCTAGAGAGGAAATCATCCACAAAATTATATTTTCCTAGTTTATCTAGGATGGTGATGTCATATTCTTCTAATAATAACAACCATTTAGCAACTTTGTCCTTTGTAGATGGTTTATTCATTAAATATTTGGTCGCAGCATGTTCAGTGTAATATTACCGAATAACTTGTAATGTAATGTTGAAATTTTTTGATTGCATAGATGACAGTAAGGAACTCCTTCTCTCTTAATATTTAATCAATCTCTATAGAAGAAATATTTTTACAGACATAGTAGATTTCATAAGGGCTTCCTTCTTCAATTTGTCCTAGCACAACTTCTATAGTGGTGTCCAAGGCATCGGTGGAAATTTCAAATGTGAGGAACCAATTAGTCCCTCTTAAATTTGGTGCCTTTGAAACTTTAGACTTTAATTCTTAAAAATCATGGTAGCACTTCTTTGTCCACACAACCTCAAAAATTTTAGTTAGTAGAGAAAATAATGGATGAGAAATTTGTCAAAAAATTTCAATGAATTGTCGATAGTAACTAACATGTCCTAGGAAGTTGCACACTTATTTTGTGAGTGAAGAGTAAGTAAATCTAATATCACCTTAATATTTCAAATATTGACCTAAATACCTTTTGTTGAAAAGTGGTGTCATAAAACAATACCATCGGTTTACATCATTTTACTCTTGAGATTACTACGGGCCACAGTAGTTTCCTTACACCTTATTAATATTTTTTTCCAAATTATTTAATGCTTCATCAAAATCATCACCATAAGATGTGAAATTGTCCATATATATTTCCACATTTTCATGTATCAAATATGTTTTGGAAAGTTTTAGTGTCTACGGATAAACGCTTAAACCCCTAGACTAGTAGCTAAGTCTAGAACAACATTGCAAATCATCCTCTACTTTTCCTATAACCAATAGATTAAATAAGAGGCAAAGAAGCCTACATGTAGCCTTCATTTGCTCCTTATCTCCCTTGACTAACTCTGTCCCTCCTCTCTATACTTAATCTGCTTGAAGAGTACCTACACACAGACAGAAGACAACAACCGATCAAAGCATATGATAATGATCTATTGATTAAACATAGCATGGAATCAAGTACCTGATACACATATGAAAGCATAAATGAATAACAAAAGCATATGGAAAAAGCTTTGAACACTTTATTAGTAAAAGGAAGAGTGAAACCCATTGCTTAATTTAGCATCACTACTCCTCCAGTTCAATCCCATCCTTTCCTCATAACAAGCAAGACATTTTGACATCATTACAATACTTGAAATCAACTCAAGTCTCATACTAACAACATCTCCCTATAATTCAATAATTTCCAGTCCCTGATCACTTAGATGAGTGGTCTTTTTATAGGTGAAAGAAGGAAGTTATGTCATAATTGGTGATAATGAATGCCCTCCCAAACTTAGAATTTAGTTCCATGGAGGAAGGGATAAGAGATTGATGTTCCTTACTCCCTTCCTCATCCAAATATGAGCTCAAAGGAGTAGATAGCCTTGAGAAAATTCTATAGGCATCCAATGGATAAAGAATCTTTCAAACCCTCATGGAAATTCACTCAAATTCACCTAGTGCAGGTCAAAGAGGGACCAAGTGCACTACATAGCACCCTATCAGTGTATGGTTTGCATTGTAGCACACCTTAATGAAGGCCTACCTGCATTGATCTTCTTAGAGGGAGTTTTTGGATGATTTTAGTCATGAAACTTCTTGGGAAGTTAGGCATTTTGATGGTTGACTTATTTAGGGCATGTAACAACTGAATTAGGGGTTGATGAGCCCTAATAGTACTGATATATAAGTTGGGGTTGATGTGCCCAAATGGATCTGTAACAGTTGCCCCCTAAAGCATGAAGTTGTAAATATGTATGTCGAGTGAAATGCTTTATCATGTAGAGATGAGGTTTCGAAGCGGAAGGTGACCTGCATCAATTGCAATACATATATCATGATAATTTGATTTTTATTCTCATGAACTTGCTGAGGGAAGGCATACCCATGCTCAGCTTATAAACTTTCATTACACGTAAAAATACAATCTTCTACAAATATAGACCCATGAATGGTTGACCATGAATGTAAGGCCATTGTACATTTGATTTAGTGCTCCTAAAAATATCGCAGCCCGGATTGATGAAACTAGATCCGGGGTCTTCAATCTCGTTCAATATTTCACTCAAGTACAATTCTAACCATGTGAATAGATGTTCTAAAGTCGAACATGAGAAGACAATGTCTGATTACCAGCTAATGATGTAAGCCATTAACAGATGCAAGAGGAATCACCGATAATGATAATGACCCTCAAGGTACTACAGTACATTTCACATGGTGTGAATAAATGATTTGATTTTGAACACCATACAAAGTCTTTCGATTGAAGGCCAGTGATGTCACAGGAGGGCCTTGATGTATCCCACATCAACGACACGAAACGAGGTAAATGATTTTGGAGATGAGAATCAACTAACGACAAAAGGTTCAAGAATGGCGATCATGAAAATGAAGGTTTACGGTATTGTAAAGGATGAAGTTTGAACTGAGTGACTTCTCTTGAACATGTCAGTGACACTAAGATGAATTGGTAGCATTGACCCAAAACAGAGTAATGGATGGTATGATAAACCAATGGTGTGATAACCATCAAGCTAAATGAACCAACCCACATAGTCATGGTGATGAGGTGAAAGTGTCATGTTGAAGAGCGACTTGCTACCATAAAGTGTTTTCCCCTTTTTCCAATTTTCCCTAGTCATCGCTCACCACTACCTCTTTATTTTTATCAAGCTTAAGGAGGATAACATATTCTTGTTGTATAATTTCACCCTTTCGGCGAATCCATCCCTATTTGATGCTTTAACTTTTCTAGCGAAGGACAAGTTTGTCAATATTTTATGTTTTTTAACGAGTTTAATGACAAAGATAACCCGGTCCTTTTCATATTTATAGAGTTTGAAAAGGGATGAAAAGGAACTCCACAAGTTCTTTTTCGTAAAATAATCTCTCAAGTCCGAAAAAGCGTAAAATAATACAAGAGAGATATTGTTTCCAATCCTTTAACGAGATGGAATGGACAAGCACTCGGTAATCTTTTCATATTTAGAGAGTCTAAAAAGAGCTTAAAGAGGACTCCAAGGGGGTTCCTTTTTCGTTTTTAACAAAGCTCGAAAAAGTGATAAAAGTTTGCTTTGTGGTCAAAGATGTTCAATTTACATTTGAGCACGTGAAATTCTACATTTCAATTGTTAAACCTGCTCAAAACACTATCAAAATAGATTAAAAATACTTGTTACATGAATAAAAATGAATAAACTAATGTTTACTTGATTAATGTGCAAGAAATAAACATAAAAACAAGTTTTACAATTCATTTTTACCATTTCACATTTACCCTTTGATTTTGGTGCTTTGGATCAGTTTTTACCTCGAATTTCACTAGTTGATTGTAGAGGATTCAGTGGACCGTTCCTCGTGTCGTCTGAACCAAGTAGGAGCTATCTCTGTTCTCTTTCATTTCATTCCATTTATTTTCAGTTTTAAGCAAAAATTTTGAGTTTTTGAGGCCCCTAGGGTTTCAATTTTGGACTCTAGAATCAACTCATCCTTTCAGTATCAAAAGGTGTGCTTCATTGCACACACCCAAAAGATTGTATGCATTGCAGTGCATTGTCCCTAAGGAAGGGGTGCATTGGGCACAAAACCCAAGTTTACACATCAATTTTCTCCCAAATTTTTCGTTGTTTTTTGCAAAAAATGGATCCTAATTTATCTAATGGTTGCATTGCAGACATTCATTGGATCAAAATGGTGATTATATGGAGAGAATGAGAGCATGAAGAACAAGACATGGTTGCACTAAATAATCAGGGTACAGTTGAGGCCATAAGGAATTACGGGTTACTCAAGTATTTCTGATTATCTAGCATGCGGAAAAATATTGAACTTTTACATTTCCTTGTTCGTTCTTGGGATCCTACTGATCAAGACTTTCACATTAGAGACAAAGTGATCCCTTTTACCATCGATGAAATCTACTTTCTGACTGGACTATCAAGGTGAGGTGCCCCCATCTCACTATCAGGATTTGCCAGAGGTGGTGAATCAGTGAGAGACTATATACGACAGTTCTTTCGGGAAGGAGCTCAACCTAGTAGAGATGGAAAGATTAACGTCAGGGATGTTAGTGATTTACCATTGAGGACAATCCTCTTTACCCTTGCTAAACTGGCTGGTAGTGCGACACTACACTTGGCAAACAGATCATACATGCAATATGCTTTAGAGTGTTTAGAGCCAAAAGTGTTGAACTGGTGTGAGGCAATTCTTTCATCTGCAAAAGAACAACTAACCAAGGTGAAGAGTGGAAAGACAAAAAGATTTGGCTATGGGTCGATCCTTATTTCTTTTTCCTTGGACAGAATCCCACTTATGTAGCCACAACTTGTTTCATTAGATGTATCTAGACCTAGAGATCCACAGATGCAAAGATGGGTAGATCTTATGGCTAGACATGATGGTCAGTCATTGATCTCATTTACCCATGCATTCTTTGAGTGGTTTGATCGACAGGAGATGGTTGTCACAAAATATCCATATTTAGGAATGGATTTCCGTGGTGATCGAGACTTGATGTTACCAGTTGGAGCATAGTGGAGTGTTATAGGTAAATTGTTTGACCAAAGTGTTTTTGATTTTAAAGTTTATATGTTTTTTTTGTGTTTTTTTATTATTTCCAAGACTAAACAAAACATTTTTTAATGTATGCAGATGTTGGACTTGTGCGACCTATGGAGCACCAACGAGAGGCAGGTGGGCTAGCACATAGACCTATTGGGAGAGCATTTTTTCGAGACTTAGATTTAGCCGAGACATTGGCTGAGCTACAGGATCACATAGAGGGTTTGACTCTAGGCATTCTGGATGTTCGGATCGAGGAGTTGCCTATGTGACTATAGCGCCACACCATCGGTGTACTTAGTCATTGGATGAGACTCTTACTTATGATAGCACAGGATGTGACCTATTATCATGAGTAGCACTAGTCTACTTAGATGTTTTTTGCATACATTTTGAGTTTTTGGGTCAAATGACCAATTTTTGTCTTGGACACAAACTGTTTGTAAAAACGTTTAAAACAACTATCTATTTTACTTTCAAATTTTTATTATGGTTAAGTGATGCAATCCTATTCAATTGATGATGTGAATTGAAAATATTTACTTTACATATGTCACAAATGTCTATTTAACACATAATTTGCTACAAAATCAGTTAATGTGTTTAGATTTCTAGAAATATGATGATATTGAATAAACTCAAAATACCTTTCCAAAATACGAACTCTAAGGAACATGTGATGAATTGTTGGGTTTCGAATGGTATAAACACCAGTAAGTTGTAGTACAACGAGTTGTGAGTCTAGCCTAATGATGATTCGACGTATGCCAAGTGAAATGGCATCAGAGAGGAGTTCAACCAATGCACTATACTCAGCGATATTGTTTGTCAATCGTCCAATACATATCCCTCTAAAACTCACTAACTCGTCACTTGGAGCGAAAATGGCCCATGCTACAGAGGATCAATTATGCGTACTACGACTAGCCCCATCAGCGTAACCAACAAATAGTTCTGAAAATTTTGACATCTGCAACAAATGCAAAGTGGATTACTTAATCAAATAAGAACTCTAAAAGAAACACACACACACATGCAATCAAAGCATATATACAGTGAGTTTTACTAAACTTAACTAAGCATAGTAATGTTTAAGGTACAACCCATTTCGGGGCTGCAACAATGGAATCCCATCATAGTCCACTAACTCGTAGGCACCTTTCGTCAAAACACGCTTAACAATATAAGGGCCTATCCAAAGTGGTTAAAATTTTCCTGCGCCAAGTTTATCATACTCCTTATCATAAAGCAAGATTAGGTCACCTTCTGAGAAGACACGAGGTTTGACATTTTTATCATATTGTGCCTTAATAAATTTCTTGTGCGCTTCGTTAGCCAATGCAGCATCACGACAAGTTTCATCCAGATGGATTAATTCCAAGAAATGTGATTTTTCTTTAGAAGTGTCGGCTAGCATGTCAATCGCGAGTTTGAGAGATGAGATTTAACATTGGATTAGTAATACTACTTCCAAACCATACACCAATTGAAAGGGTGTTAATTCGGTCGCATTTCTCACCGAGGTTCAATATGCCCACAAAGCTGAGTATAGGATTAAATTCCAATTTCTTTTATGAACTCCAATAATTCTTTGCAACATGTGCTTAAGGACTTTGTTGATAGCCTCAACTTGTCCATTAGCTTGCGGGTAATATGGAGTAGAACTATCATGCGATAGTCCTAGCTTGGTGGTCAATTCAACCATCATTTCGTTGCGAAAATACGATCCATGATCTGTAACTATGGCTTGTGGTACACGAAAACTGGCAACCACATGGTTGAAGAAAAATAAAGTAGCCATTTCACCACTGTTGTTCAATGTTGGCATCGCCTCAGCCCATTTGGTAAAATAGTCAATGACGACTATAATATACCCATGCCCCCGGCCAACATGGGGTTACATGTCATAAAGTCAATGCCCCATTTGGCGAATGGGCCAACAACAATGACTAGATGCAGTAATGCAGGTGGTAATCTGGTTTTTTGGTCAAATATCTGGCAAGCATGGCAACTTCTAACAGCAAGAATGTAATCTTTGAATATAGTTGGCCAGAAGTAACCAGCACAGAGAATTCTTTGTGCAGTAGCATAACCAAATAAATGTCCTCCACAAGCACTTGAATGGCATTCATTCAAAGCTTTTGTGGTTTCCTCATGAGTGAGGCACCTACGTAAAATTGTATCGACACCATGATGATAAAGGATATCACCAATGATCAGATAATCTTTGGCTTGGTATCGAGTACATCGTTGTTCAAAGCAAGAGGTATTAGGCCGAAAATCTTGGGTTTGGAGATAGACCAGTATATCTCCATACCATGGATCACTTGACGAGATAGGAAACAAAGACTCATCCAAGATTGATGCTTTTGATGTTAAATCATTGGAGGATGAGGGAAGATCGCAAAGTAACTCAACAAAGAGAAGATACTTATTTGATTTAGACTTGATGAATTCTAAATCAAACTCCTGCAAAATTACTATCCATTTTAAATATTTTTCCCCCAGCAATTGACGTGACAAAATGTATGTCATAGGGTTGCACTCTGATATAATGGTAGTTTTACGTAGGAGGATGTAATGATGAAATCTCTGTATAGCTTGAACGGCTGCCAAAGCTAACTTTTCGACATAGGAATACTTACTTTATGTATCGTTGAGATTACGACTCAAGTAATAAATAGGATGTTCAATTCAACTTTCTTCTTGGACTAAAACCATACCAATGGTTGTATCTACAGCGGCGAGATACAAGTAATAGTATTTTTTATAGTTTGGGGCATACATTAATGATTCTCTAATCAGGGAATCTTTAGGAGCATCAAAGGAAGCTTATGCAACCTAATCCCAATGGAAGGGTACCTCTTTCTTCAATAGATGTGTAAAACCTTTAGCCAACTCAACATAGTTTAGAATGAACCTCCTTAGAAAGTTTTCCTTCCCTTGAAGTCTCTGTAACTGTAACAAGTTTGAAGGTGGAGGCAAGTCAAGGATTACCTGAACCTTTATTAGATCAAGTCAAATTCCATTTTTTGAGACTACGAATCCAAGCAATCAACCAAAGCCAACACAAAACAAACACTTGTGTGGATTGAGTCTTATCTTGTAGTGTCAACACCATAAAAATATTGCTCTCAAATGTTGCGGGTGATTAGACCGCTTTCGTGAATGAGCAAGTAAATCATCAAGATAAGATTGAACAACATGCTTGATGTCATGGAAGGTATAATTCATTTCCCTCTGAAATGTAGCCCCTACATTCTTCAAACAAAAAGGTAACTTTCAATAAGCGAATGTGCCCCAAGGACATATAAAAGTTGTTTTAGATTGGTCCTATGGGTGGATATTGATTTGATTGTAACCAGAAAATCCATCCATGAACGAAAAGATTTCACATCCGGCCCATTCGTCAATAATCTGGTCAATAAAGGGTGTAGGATAATTGTCTTTTGGACATGCTTGATTTACATCCCTATAATCAACGCACACTCGAATTGCCCATTGTTTTTTCATAACTAGAACAGTGATAAACACCTAATCAATAAGAGGTATAGGGAAAATAAAGCCAGCGTGCAAAAGTTTTTCAACCTCTGCTTTAATGGCAATGACTTTCTTAGGAAGAACCGGTTGAAGCCGATGTCGTACTAGTTTGACATCAGGGTACATTTTAATCTCATGTTCAACAATGCTTGAGTCAATTCCTGGCATCTCCTCATAAGATCATGCAAAAATATCTCTAAATTCACGAAACAGAGCATGGTAATTATCAAGTTCTGATGGAGAACAAGATTTGTCGACATGAATGTTCTCTACAATATTAGGCTTGGTTGAAATGTTTATAGAAATTGTTTGACAAATTGCACTCAGAATCTACAACATCTACTCTAATAGAATTCGACAAGAAATCAACGATTGATGGGTGGTTTATTTCATTTGAATAACTTCATTGTCATCTGGAAGTTGGGAACGATGATGATAATATCCCCACGGTTCCTCTTCTATCATCATTGTTTGGACGATTCCTTCATCCGTAGAACATGAAAAAATATCTAAAGAGGTACCATATTCTAACAATCTATCTACCCATACAAAAGTTGAGTGCAGTTTTGGGTTTTCCGCACAAGCCCGAAAGATTGACTGCTATGATAATTCAACTAGGCTTAATGGAAATACCTCAATATGACCATCAACCTCAATTTGGTTGGAAATCCTCCTTAAATCAGATGAGGTGGAGGAAATCATGTTGCAGGTTTCTACTCTGGCTACTTCTGCCAAATCCGATGGTGACGAGATAGTAAAAGTACCCATTAGGGAAGGATCTTTAAAGAGACCTACTCCAACACTTTGAAGTGACAATGTGGGTCTGTGTACCAATGGAATGCTTCCTGTAGCCTATGAACTATTCGCAAAGAAGGCTAGTCGATCAATGATTGTGATTCCACCCTTAAAAGGGAATGCAATAGTATGAAAGTACGTGGAAACCACAACAGCCATAGCATATACCCAAGGCCTTTCTAGTAAAATTTTGTAATCGAGGGGTCCGTCAACTGCCTCAACCTCAAGGGTAACCATTTTTCCCCCTAGTTCAATTTGTAGGTTACTCAAAATCCCACATGGAGTATATGTTCTTCCATCAAAATCTTTCAACGTGGTTGGTGATCATGACAATGGCGGTGAACCAAGTGTTTTCCAACAGCTCATGGACATAATGCAAGTAGATGCCCCCTTGTCAATAATAGTTCGATGAACATTATTATTTAGAGCTTTTACTTGAATTAGGAAAGCTAATTGTGCTGGTAACTATGGTGAATATCCAGCATGGTTAAAAACCACAAGATTTGAATTCGTAGAATCTATTCTACCTATTGCTCACAGTAAATCTTGTTTTTAGGAGGGACAGTTTTGCAACACCTCGAGTGTCGACATAGCTGAAGGTGATTGAGAAAGATCTTCTACTATATTATAGTTTTGAGTTGCTCGAGCCCGAGGGTTGAATGTCGATTTGTGCACAACTCCCTTTGGTGGTTTTATTGTCAATTCAGGTACAATACGTAGAACAACTTCAGCTAAAGTTGAGGTCAAAGGATTAGGGTGATTAGTGGCCTGATTATTCGACGACGACAAATTTCCATAATCTTTGTTTTTTGTTGACACCAAAACATATTTTTGACGCTTTGTGATGGATAACATGAGTACTTTGGATGTGGAAGCATGGTATGTTGCAACCAAATGTGTTTCCGTGGTTGGAAATGGATCTGTCAAAACTGTCGATGTGTTTCAAGTCTTTGAAAGTTTAGAGACTTCAGAGCGATGTGGACAATATCTTGTATAATGCTCGTCATTATATATCATACATGGATAGTGAGGTTTCCTTGTCGTGGTAGAGGAATCAAATGATTTCTCTGGAGGGGAATTTTCTTGTTTCTCTTTGTAATTCCTCTTTTTATTTCCTGTTGGTTGCTTCGTATTTTTGTCTTTGTCAAATGACACGACATTAATCTCGGAGGCAAGAGTATTTTCTGATTCATTGGTATTTTGATTAGAAAAAGTAGGAGTTTGACCAGATGGTATTCCTACTGATTGTGTTCTTGAAAAAATGATCACACTGTTTTCAGCATGAGAGTACTTACTCGATTGTGGTGGAGGTGGAACAGTGAAAGATGGTCGAGGTGCATTGGGAATTTTATCATAAAGCGTGCCGAATTGTGTGTAAACTAAATCCAAGTATTGGGCACGAGAAATGACTTGCTCTTCTGTGACGACTCCACCATTTGCCACATCCTCGGTGACTGATTGAAACAAGGATTTTATGAACAACTCAGCTAAAAGATGATCAAGAACATATGTCTTAACCATTCAACAATGACGGTTCCACTCATGAATATGATCTGATATATGGGTAGCAGTAGTCTATTTAAATTTGGTTAGGAGTTTCGTTCTAGTCTTGTATCTAATAGGTAACTGGAAGTGGGTCAAAAAGGTAGTGGCTAAAGTGGTGAAGTTATCGAAAGAAGCTCTTAGTAATTCAATGTACCATTTAGCAACTGGACCAGTAAGTGTTCTTTGGAAAAGATGAAGTTTGACCGAATCGTCATTTAAGGAGTTAGATGAACACCACAAATGAAAGGTCATAACATGATTTGATGGGTCTTCTCCAGGATTTTCATTAAACTTCGGAATGTAATATGGTAACTTATGCGAAATTACCGGCCACAAAGGTGCATATAATATTGGACCATTAGTGATCCGATTTAAATATGGTAATTCTAAAGTTGCTACAAATGGAAACTGTCGATTCAAGTTAGGTTGAGCATACCCAGGATATGATGGAATTGCCTGGGCAATAGGTCTTTTCATACCAACATAGGGCATCTGCATTTGGTAACCTTGATATGGTTGTTGAACAAAACCAATATAAGGTAGTTGTTGATAACCAGGTTGAATCTGTGGTTGTCCATAACCTACAAAGTCTTGTTGAGCTTGACCTTGGTAAGCTTGAGATTGACCAAAACTAGGTTGAGCCTGTGAAACAGGTCCAAACTAAGGTTGGTACTGCTGGAATTGGGGTTGTTGAAATTGAGGCTGCCACGATTGTTGAATCAACTATTGTTGTTGTTGATATAACTGTTGTGGATTCAATGGGTGTTGTTGTCCAGCAATGAAAGGTTGGCCAGGTTGTGAATAAACTATACTAGTGTAAGCCAGGGTCAGTCCAGATAAGGGTACACTAACCTGAGGTTGTTGTTGGACTCCAGAAACAAGTGGTTTTTGTACACCAACTTGAGGAATTTGCACTTCTTGACTTGAAACTTGTGATTGCAAGGTAGAAGGATCAGTTTAAAGAGGTTGAGATACAACAGTTTTAACTTGTGGCTGTGGTACAATAGTGTTTCTGGGAAAACTAGTATTCCTAAAGAATGCTAGCCCTCTATGTTTTGCAACTACCCTAGAAACAACAGTTAAAAGCAATTCAACGATTTCTTCTATGTGTAACAGATAAGAGAAAGATAATGGAATCAACCTGTAACTTTCGCTTAATCCCTTGCTTGCTCTCTCTCCCCTTTGATAGATCCTGCAACTCCTCCCCATACTTAACACGCTTGGAGAAAACCTACACAAGTACAACAACAAAGAACCGTCAAAGCATCATGATCTATTACAACATAAACATTACAGAATCATATATATAATGAACAAATGATAGCATTCACAAATGATAACATTCACAATTGCACAATCATATGGAAGAAAACTTGAAGAGCTTTATTAATAGAAAGGAGAATTACAACCCAGTTGTCTGATCCAACATCATCCTCCCAGCTTCAATCCCTCTTCACCTCATGAAATATCAGGATCACACCAACAATACAATTCTCTTTCCTCAATTACAAACTATCAACACTTACTTGCAATTCACAAAATTCCAGCCTCTAGATCTCTTGGATGAGGGATCCATTTATAGATGTGTGTAAGGGTGTGAGTTATCCATGGGGTTTGACTAGTGTCATTCCACTTGTTACAGTTGATTCCATAAGAGAAGTGATTGGAGATTTTCTGAGATCCGTTACTCATCCTTGGGTGTGTAGGTTTTAACCCCGTACAGAAATTACCTGCATACGAATTCTAAATCACAGGAAAAATAAAAATGCGAGAGCATAACACATAAAACACATATACACAGAGATTTCCCACTGGATCTCAAAAACGAGACTACCAGCTTGATTTTTCATTATATTCCTTTCAATGTTACAATACATATTTATACATGCCGAAGCATCCA